>PVKS010000917.1:0-162128 GCA_004027875.1 Aplodontia rufa
GCACAGGAAGAAGACATCACAGGGCCTTAGCTCTACTCATTTGTTTCATTTTTCTGAGCTGCCTTTACTTATAAAATGGGGAGAATAAATCTAACCTCACAAAGAAACTGGCATAACATTGGGATGTCATTTTACTACTCATCTACCTAGCAGAGCTAACTCTTAATTGCTACACTTCGCCCTGTCTGTGTGCCTTCTGAAAGAAGGGTAGAAGAAGGAGTCTCTTCTGAAAAGATGTGTGTAGGGAGTTATCACATGAGGGCCATCCATGGACTCATTGTGGTGAGAAAGAGTCAGAAGGTTGCAAGGAAGCAAGTCTGGAAGGACATAGGGCAAACTAATTTGAGAATTGCTGTAGAGAAGAAAAAAGTACTTACCTGAAGATCAGTGTGGAGAGGCAGAGATATGGGAATTCTGCTTCACAGAAAGGGACCTAGGCTGTAGATATTCTAATGTCAAACATGCATTCTTTCATTGCAGCAAGATTGGATCTTGTAGGCTTGAGGCAAACCTTTAAAGAAGACAAATTATGTCAAACTAAATTACCATGGACCATCTGAATCTAAGGTACTCTGTGTGTACATTATCAGAGTGGAGCTGTGAAGTCATGCCTCAGGCCACTCAGCCCTGTCACAGTAGGTTGAGGCATGACTCTCCTTCTAGTAATCCATGACCCACAAAGCCACATTTCTGGTCACATCTCATGGGTGAGCACGATGATTCTAGATTTCAACTTTGGCCATTTGAAACAGAACGCTCACCATGTTCAAATACCATTAACAATCTTTCTATTTTTTTTTAAGACTGTAGAAATTTTCAGTAAAATGGAAACAAATTGCTATAAGTAAACCATTTGTCACAGTCTGATTACTTTGCAGCCACTCTGGGAACACCAATTTGTCATGCTAGATCAAGATAACCACAGCCTGACTAGAGGAAATGGCTTTTTGCCTACTAGTTGTGATTTTTTTTTTTTAAACATTCACCCAGAGAGACGTGCTCCGTGGAGTCTTCATGTTCCACTCCAGCTGTGTGACCAAAGAGGAAAGCTAAGGCATTAGGAACAAATTGCACCATCTAAAAGCATTTACAAGAAAAATAATTAACTAGGGCTAAATATACAACTTAGGGTTGGAAGAAAATATGTATTTAGAGAACAATATTTCACTGCATATGTTTAAGTTATTTAAATGAGGAAAAATGAAAGAGCTATAACTCAGTTGGAAAAAGAGTAATGGAGAATAATCAAATACATGTTTTTAGCTACATTAGTTTCTTAGCATAGGCATTTAAGGAATTCTTGACAATATATTAGTTGCTTGATATCAGTCTACTAGTTTATTCTCTTATTTTTACAAGATGTTCACAGTGATCAGGTTTTTAAAATTAGAATAATAACCTACATTTCTGAGACTGTTTAACTAGAATTCAGCAAGAAAGAGAAGACAATCATTTAAGATTCCTCTCTTATTTTATAATATAACAAGTCAGAGTACAATAAGGACAGTAGGCAAGTGGAAACTCCAATTTGCTGAAACAGCTCTCTCTTGGTATAAAGCTCATTTTTCCAGCAAATGTGTTAAAACTACTATTTTTCAGTCCTTTTAACAGAAATTTGCTAAGGAAAACTTAACATGTCATTTCTGGAAAAAACCTGCTAATACTCACTGATAGGTAGATCCCTAATACCTCTAAATCAGAGGCTTAGGAGATCAGCAAAGGTTCTATACATAAAGTTTAAGGTCCACACTTTCAGATTTTCCCAGTTAGGTAAGACTTGACTGATTTGTAGGGGACTCTTTAGATAAAATTTTAAGCCTAATCTTTCCTCCTTCTCACCTGCATCCCCCACATAAATAAAAGCACCTCTCATTGATACACCCACCACAGGAGGAAACCATCTCAGTTCTTCGCTGTTTTAGGAATTGGATGATGTAGTGGACACCTTTTTAACATAGATATTTGCTTTTTACCAGTAAGGATGAGAATCCATAAATATTGCTGCCAGTCAAAATATGTGGAATAATAAAAAATGCAATAATAATAACAACAACTAGGACTGGGATATAAATGGGTTTAGAAAATATATTTTTGGGGGCTGCAGCGGTGGCTTAGGGGTTTCGGCGCTTGCCTGGCAAGCACAAGGATCCGGGTTCAAACCCCAGCACCACGTACACAACTGAGTGTTGGAGCAACTAAGGCCATGTGAAAAACTAAATAAAGTTGTTTCTCTCTTTCTCTGTCTCTCTCACTGTCCCTCTCTCTTAAAAAAAAAAAAAGAAAGAAAATATATTTTTGGAGAACAGTCACAATGATTCACTTAGAATACTATGGGTGTTTTAAGGTACACCTGTGAATTTCTAGCTTGTTATTCAGGAAGACATATTCCAAATTCTATGCCACCTTCCTCAGTCTGAATGCTAGGCTAGACAGAGAATACCTCTTACTCGGAATGCCATTCATGCTCTATATAATATGATCAGTTTTCTTAAATATTCTCTTCTAGCTTCTTGATACTTCATCAATCTAGAAAACTGACATTTCCCAATAGAAGAGTGACTGAATGGTAACACTACTTGGATGAACAACCTAAATAAAAGCCAAAAAAAATCCAAAATCTATTTATCAATTTTTATAAAATAATATTACCTCAATCCTTTGGAAATTAAACCATAATATATTTTCTTTGAAGGAGAAAACATGTTGAATGCCCTAAATTATTGAAGGTACTGAATGGGTATGAATGCACCAAAATGAAAGATATATGTAAAAAGAACTTAAGAAATTCTCAGATTTTGTTCATTTTTACTTGTCACAAGCTATTTCCTTGAAAAATATATTTATGATAAAATTTCAGTTTCTCAGAATTATTGACATTTATTTGATGTTTCAACAGTCTTTTTTAAAAAACTAGATACCAACTGAAAAGAAAAACTTTCTGTTAAAAATCAGACGGTAAGTCATGAGGAAGAAAAAAAGGAGATATGGTGAGACAAAAATATATTTAGAATCATATTGTAGTAAGAAAGATAAGGTATAGTCTCTACAACATGTGCTGGTGTGTATTCATGTGATAACATACACCAACTAAAAATATACGTGCTCTTCATTTTAAGAATTATCCATTTGGTCACAGGTACAGAACATTTTGACTTCCAAAGATCAGGTGTAGTTAATATTCTGAGTCTAAAAGGCCAATGATTAATCTAACACAAAATTAATGCACTAAGATTTTTAATTGATGTGTATTTTAATGCATGACTGTGCATAATCATTTCTTTAAAATCAACTAAGAGCATAAAATTAAATTAAATATTGTCTAAATTTCTACTTAACTGAAACTAAAGGAAATGAATATGCAGGGAAAAGTAGATACCTACCTGTCTTCTAGGATTCTAAATCTGGGGTGAATTTCCCACACTCACTTTTCTTGGAGGCCTCAGTTACACTTAAAGCTCAAGAGGAACTTTTACATATCCAAGATTATATAAAATTTTGCACATTATGCACTGAGCAAAATTGGCAAAGATGATGAAGTATTCTGAAATAGCATTTGACTTTGAGTCTACTACATTTGGTTTTGCTCAGTATTGATCATCGTACTTGCAGGGTTAGCAGCAAAACTTATGATCGTTATTCAGCCCACTGGTTAAATATAACTGAAAGAGTTCATTTTATGTCTTTCCTTGATTTTCCTTCTCTTCTCCAACAAATTCCTCTAGACCACTTTTAAATTAGAACAACAGGTGGGGCATTGGGGGACATCTGTTTGCACTTTTGAACTACATCACTTCAATTATAGGTGTCTTGTAGGAAGAAAATAATGTGACTCTTTCACTCTACCTGTGGAAAGGTGAATTTGCAGAACATAATAAAGATGTTTTCCTCATGGTTACAGGTTTACTTTTCACATAGCACTCCTGATAATAATTTGATATACTCAACTTCTGAATGCCATTAAGATCTATGTTGTTTATCTTGAATATGATTGCAAGCCATGCAAAAATTTCTAGTGATAGCCCTGCTTAATTTTTTTCCATAAAATTCTATCTTCTGCAATAGTTTACTTAAGTAAATACTATCACTGTTCTCTGTTTAACCCCAAACCAAAAATCACTGTATCTTAGGAATGTCTTCAATTTTAAGTGATCTACTGCCAATAATTGTGTAAAGACCATTTTAGACTACGCAAATAAATATGTTCCATCTTAAGACAAAGTTTTTCTCAAACTAACAATTTTATCCCTGTTCATAATTGGCCTTTGACAAAAATCAGTAATCATGCTGTTATGACTTGCAGTTGGTCTCTAAGTTTGATTTTGAAAATGCTACATCTGTATTAGAACACCTCTCACAACCTCTCACAACCTCTCACATCCCTCAGTCCATGTTTTACTCCAGCCTCCATGGTGGTAAATTCCTGGCACAGGTACAATTGGAGAGCTTGTTACTTTGATCATAGCAGAGATCTCTAGCTTTCCAGCTGGGGCTTTTCCAATGGTTGGGACTCTCTCAGGAAACTCCTCAGTACTTATACGTGTACAACCTGGAAGAGAGGTGGACTTCACAAGCCTTCACTTGTAAGGGTAGTTGATCTCTTCTGTGGACGATGCTTTAGCAACACCTGGGAGTTCTTCGTAATATTGAGCTCATGGGCTGGAGCAGTGGCTTGGTGGTTATTGCACTTGCCTGGCATGCAGAAGGGTGCTGGTTTGTATCCCAGCACCATGTACACAGCAAAGTGTCAGAGTAACAAAAGCCAGATCAAAAACTAAATAAAATTGAGTCTCTCTCTCACTCTCTCTCTCTTAAAAAAAAAAAAAGATTAAAATGTTTGAGCTTGTGTCTATCTCAAATAACACACATTTGTTTTGACTTTTTCTTCTTTCTACTCTCCCATTCCTTCCTTTCTGCTCCTTGAAGTCACTTTGAAAGAAACTACCATCATGAACATCACTGCCTCAGGTTCTGTTTTTGTAGGGAACCCAAGCCAAAACAGAATCCTATTATGGTTTAGAGGAAACAAGTCCTAAATTTTGTAATTAGGAGATTGTTTCTTCTTGCCACTAAATATTAAGCTTACCTAATCAGCATAAGGTAGCTGCTTTTAGAATATTCCTAGATGTAACAATTATACTGAGTTCTCATTCAAAGATTTATTTTTCAAAGATAGTAGACAAATTACTAGGTTTAAAGAAATGCCCATCAAAACTTGAAGGAACACTTCTTGCTTTTGAGAATCTCAGATGTTTTCCCAGATACTCGAATACCCACAGGATTTAAATTAGGGCACTATGTCCAAAGTAATGGCAGTAAATCAACAGCCTGTCACTCGGGCACCCATTGATGGATGTTCTTGACCCTCAGTTTTCTCCAGGTGTCTTTGACTATGGGCAGGGTTCTGGCTTAAGAGTCTCTTCTACAGTTGTCCAAGTCTGGCCTGAATCAGAAAGGCCTTCAGTCTTGACCACAGGGTGTATTTCCACCCTCTTCTAAATGTTATTTCAACTTCTTGGAGTAGCACTGTCACTGGAGTTAAGGTCACCATGCTAAGTCCCTCTAAGCCCAAGGCTAAGCCTAGATCACTGCCTATTCCAACCACAAAGATCTCCAGCTCTCAGTCACCCTGAAATGCTAGCCTAGCTGCTTTTGGATTTCATATTGATGGTTTACCCAGCAAAGATGGTGGCTCAGGGCCAAGCTGCCCCTCAATCATGCATAGGTTGGTGTTGTGTACAACATTCTTTCCAGTGACTTTCCCATGTGTTTCTTTTTCATAGCTAGTGAGGCCTCCAGAAAGGCCCACCGGTCACTTCCTCCCACAAGAGGAGCCAACTCTCCTGTCCATCAGGCACTAGGGCCATTTGACTGCTGTTTCTCTCTCAGATTCTAGGAAGCTAATATTTTTCCTATGGAAAACCAAATGAGGCTTTCAGTCTTTCTTCCTGTTATGTCAGAGTCATATAGATCAAACATTTTCACCTCTGAATTACTAATGGTTTGGCTTTGCTGCCAAATTTAGGATATAAGTAAACTAAATAGCCCTGCATGCTTTCCTTATTTTGTCTGTAGCTGTGCTATTTAAAAGTGATTAAACTAGTCGATTCATTTTAATTGCTTCACAGTGTTTCATTGTACCTGCTGTGCAAATATCATATATGCCAGCATGAATAAATATTGCAAGTAAAATATTCAATGAAAAACAAACATAAATGGTACACATAGAGAGACACATTTATGTAAAAACACACAGAAACATCAAGAACTCAATACTATATGAAATAGTATATATCAATATACTCAGTAAAAGTGTAAATTAAAAATTACACAAAAGAATACGTATCTTTAATTGATTATCCCTGGAAAGGAATGAGTCACATGAGGTGGAACAGTAGGACAATCTACATACAAATACTCCATTGTAAAATAATGAAACAAAGAAACAAAAAAATCCAAGAAACTTATCTGAAAAAATGAGTCCAAATACTGTTAAATTTGAGTTGTTGGAACTTCTATACTATATATTTTCTTAACTGTAGAATGTTTGAAATTCTTAATATTTAGTTATTCCAGAAGTAAATAGAATTAGCAAATATTACAAGCATAATGCCACAACTGAAAAAATTCAGCTTCACTAATGGGCAATATCACAACCTCATAATTATAGTTACCCTGGATACCTATTTGGAAATATATCAGTTCAAAGGCACCTCAAAAGAGATACTTCTCCAATTTTTTTGTATCTTGTTTGCTTCTCATTTGTCCTTTGGCAGAATGGAAATAAAAACTCAGTATGTTGCATATGAGAATCCATTTTAATCCACAGATTCTCTGTCATATTCCCTGCCTAAATTAATGATTACAGTTCCATTAAGATAGTGATCATCAATTAGAAAAGGTTCTGTCCCCCATCCCCAGGGGTGTTTGATAATGTGTTGAGACATTTTTAGTGATCATAACTGGGGTGCTACTTGTAATTGGTAAGTAGAGGCTACAAATGCTTTAAAATATTGTACAGTTCACGATTCCCACAGCAAAGAGTTTTCTGCTCTAGAATGTTGATAGTGCTGAAGTTGAGAAAACCTGACTTAGGCACACTTTTTTTTGAAATACTTAACATTTAATCTTTTCTTTTTCACTGTGCTCAAGTTTGCCACCTCCCAAACAATGATCACAGGATTCTTTAGGAATGCAACCTGTCCCTTTGAAAGCAATGCTGGCCACATCTTTTCAACACTACCACAATAGGTTCTTTACTCATGTTTATATGGACCCAAGTGTGATCTTCTGGGTTTAAGGAAGTTTGTCATCTAATACTATCTATTTGTCCACATTTTTTGGTAGGCGACCACTCTCCCACTGGACTACACGCCAGCTCCATTTTTCCACTTTTATGGAAAATAACAAATAAGGATTTATTATTAATAGTTCTTTTTTCTCTGATTTCTTAGCAAAGTCATAACATTATATTTCTATTTCTATTTTTCTACTCATTAACCTATTAAGAAAAGAAAGCTATTTTTATAACAAACTTCATTATTTCTGTTTATCCTTTCTTTAACACGGTGGTCAGTGGTACCAACTAACAAATATTGTGTTTTGTTATAAAAAGGAAGGAAGGAAGGAATGTGTGCTTCCACAGAAGTGCTTGCTATCCAGTAGGATCCACTAGCCACTTTCATTGAGATGCAGAGGATGCCCACTGAGTTCCTGAACCAAAGGATCTGATTCAGAAAGAGGCTTACCTGGAGGATTTCACCTTACACAGCACCTCAGAGAAAATTGGGAGGATCCACAAAATAGCCTCACCAAAAAAAGGATCTGTGTGTATGTATACAGCATGCACGCACATGTGTGTGTGTGTTTGTGTACATGCCACTCTATTTTATATTACATGAAAAATAAAGAAGTGATATTAAAAAAAAACATTTCAGAGGAATTCTGATGGTATCACCATGTTTTCAGTGTCAGGATTCAAGGACTATTTTGACAAACATCTTCAGTATTTTAATTTTTAATTGAAAATAATATAAATTGACTACGTGTTCTACCTTGGGTAAATTACTTAGGCTTGCTGCACTTCAATTTTATCTTCTATAAAATGAGAATAAAAATGGTATTTATTTCACAGGTTGTTGGGAAATTTAATAGAAAATAAAGAGTGCTCAACATTTGGAAAGCAAGCGATCCATGTTAACCATTATTATTATAAGTGATTCTCAACCATGAAGTCTCAATGCAATTGTGTTTCATAAGCCATAGCTTAAAAAAATAAAATATGCTGATGTTTCTCACTTTTTTAAGTGAAATGAATGAGGGGATTGAAAGTGCTCACTAAAATTATATCAGTGCTCACTAAAATTTTATTCATAAAGTAGGAAAGAAAGAGTGAAGAGTGAGAGACTACATTGGTTGCCTGACCTGAAAAAAGACCTTGAAGGCTATAGTGATGAATTTGAATTTTTTTTTCCTATTAGAAATGTGAAACCAGTGAATTTTTAAAAGTGCAAAGAACAATTCCTTAAGCATTCAGTTAATAATCACTGAGTGCCTAAAGAGGGTAATGTGGTACCAGCCTCTGAGGATTCAGGGTTAATAAGGCAGGGTGGTTGCAAACGGGTCTTGGGAAGCTGAGTAACCAGCAGCATTGTAAGGAAGTAGGTTAGAGAGGGAAATTTTAAGTAAGGAAAGTCTGTCCTGAAGGATAAAAAATGAAATGGCGAATAAAATAAGTGTAAGGAACTAGACTATAATCAATTTACAACATCCCAGAGTATAGGGATTCTTAGTATCTCCCGCCCCCCAAAAGCAAAGAATTTTACTTCTCATCTTTCTTTATTATTGTGTGTGTGTGTGTGTACACACTCTTTTCTAAAGTAACATATCTCTTCCAGTTGTCAACTAGTTTTGCAGAGAATAGAGTGGTTTTCCTGGCTTTTGCTATACAAAATTGAATTACTTAAGCTGTGTCACTCTTCCCTTTTCTCAAATAAAAGAGTAATAACAAAGACCTCCTGCGTAGCATGAAATGCACATTTAACGAAATAATTATTTTTGCATGGTCTCTATCACTTTGCAGAAGTTGAGCGAGTTTTAGCATAGTTATTACTTTACTATTTTGCCAACAAAGACCAATTTCAGTTCCCTAAATCTCTCCATTTACACTGTGGGGGGATGCTGCTCTTTTAATTCCTCATAGAGATTTTCCAAATAGATAAAGAGTTAGTTCTAGACTCAATGAATGGCAGACAAATATTAGTTGTTTGATCTAAAAGAATGAATAGTGGGATTTCAAATAGTTACATGGGTGATTAGAAATGACACTTGACCACCCGGGGCCTTACTGTGACAGCCCTAACAATGGCACCGTATTAGGACACTCTTAGGAGTTATCTCCTCAACAGCAAACGTATCCTAGTCCTTCTCCACTTACACGGGTGGACCTCTCAAGTAACATTTCACTCTATGAATTGCACCTGTAGCTGCAAATAATTGGATGGAGGCTTTGTATACCTTGGGCCTATGAAATACTCTCTCCCAAAATCTATGGAATTAAATAAGTAAGTTCTATTCTTTCCTTTTGGTTGTGTAAGTGACCTATATTCTCATAATAAATTCCCATTTCTACTTAAGGTGATTGGTGTGAATTTCTATAACTTCCTTTCAAAATATTCTAAAGTATGTACATAAATCACACTTTTTATTTCAAACTCAATCCCAACTTAAGACTCTGTCAATGAATAGATGGATAATTAAGATTCTATTAATAGTATGTTGAGATTATCAATGTTTACTCTAAAATGTATTTATCTAAATACAAAAGAGTGAGAGATTAACAGTAGACATCCCCATCATAGGGAGAGAGAAATAAAGACACCTAGTTGTCATCAAAACTGGGATTTGAGGGGGCTGGAGCAGTGACAGTAGTTAAGGCACTTGCCTGGCATGTTCAATGTGAGTTGGAATCCCAGCATCAAGTACACAATGAATTGTCAGAGCAACGAAACCCACACGAAAAACTAAATTTGGTTCTCTCTCTCTCTCTCTCTCTCTGTTCCTCTCTTTATTAAAAAGCAAACAAACAAACAAAAAATAAAATAAAAACTTGGATATGATTTTCTTGTTCTGGACTTTTAACACATAATGTCATTGTCAGCTGTAAGTGTCATTGCTGGTTCACACCCTTGGAGATAAGGCATTAACTTTCATTGCTGATGACCTATACATAATATAGGACAAAGCTCATCAAAACTCATAAAAATAGTTGAAATAAAGGAATCTGGTAGACACACATAGCAGAATGAGAATGACATTTATAACAATGTACATTCAAAGTCTTGGACAGAATAAAAACACGATTCTAGGAGAACCAACGCTGTTCTTAAACCTGACCTTTGTTAAGATAGAGAACTTCCATCAATTATGATTGCTTAAGGGGCTTACGTTCAGTGGGAAATGATGTTGAAATATTAAAATATTACAACTGGCATGCAAAGAAATGAAGGAAGCAAAATATGGAAGGTATATCACAAGCTACAGTAGTTTTGACATTAACCTGTTTTTTTCAAAAAAAGGAAATAAAACATGGGAAATGAAATCTACTCTGTCTCCTACAGGATACAGAGAGCTGTCTGTCTGGGCGTCCATTCCAATCCAAATTATTTTCAACAGGTAAAAATAAGTTCCAGGGGCTGGTGGTGGCTCAGCAGTTATGGTGTTTGCCTGGCATGCTCAAGGATGTGGGTTCAAGCCCCAGCACCACGTACACAACTGTTAGAGCAACAAAAGCCAAATGAAAAAATAAATAAAATTTATTATTTCTCCTCTCTCTTCCTCTCATTGTCCCTCTCTCTCTCTTTAAAAAAAATATTAAGCTCCAATACTATGTGAGCAATGCCCATTTAATCAAAGTTGGTAGAAGTAACTGAACTCATCTTACAAATTTGTTTTTCTTATAATGAAAGCATATTTGAAAATTAAGAACGACAGCTTTCCGATTATTATCACCTCAACACTCTTAAGAACTCATACCCGAATCTTGTCCATTTATTTCAACATTTTTCCCTTCCACAGTTGAAGTTATTGAAATTCATTTTACTAACCCAGAGGAGAACAATATTAATATTAATTTTCATTCTGAACATGGTATGAAAAGATTTGCCCCATTATTAAAAAAGGAAAAAACTGTTTAGCATATCTAAATGAATATACAGTTTATAACAGAGTACAATAGTAATCATGAAAAGCTACAAAATGATATTATTCTCTTAAGGCTGCTAGCAAACCAGCCATAGAAAGCAGAATATGAAATCTAAGCAAAAGTGTTCAGACAGTCATGCATAGATGCATGTTGTAAATACTACTATTCAGCTTATTAACGTTCCCTGTATTGTCTATCTGTAATTTGTGGTTGTTTCATCAGCAGAGAGCATTGTCTTTAAGCTCTATAGTGCACACCACTTTAAGAGTTAAAGGAAATGGATAGCGTGAAAAAGCTATGAAAGCAAGCAGACTAATTTGTGGTAATATTGAACTGAATAAAGGCTGATTTCATCAAAGGCAGATGGAAAGATATTTCTGGTTTTTCAAATGTTAATGAATAAATAGCATTTAATTTCAAAAATTTTCAAAGTTATTCTAAAGATAATTATTTCATAAAATTTTCTCATTTCCATGGTTGGCAAGCAGCTGCACTGAAGACAAGGGGAGATGTGTGCCTGCAATTCAGGGCAGGAGGTCACAACTCATTATCATAATTCAGAGGAGACTTCTTCATCCTGTGAAAGTTATCAGGCAAGAAGGCTTAATATGAGACCATTCCTTTTCAGTACACATCCCGGAATACTGAAAAGGATAAGAATTTATCCTAGCCAAACTTGACCTGTTTTGCCAAAAGAATCTGTCACCCTAAAACAATGGCTGCAATTTTTGCTGTTGGAGAATCGTTTGAAAATTCTGATCTTGCACATTCTCCCCACTTGGCACACTGACTCCTACATATAGAAATGACTTGATAAAAAGAGCATCAAAGCATATTGAAAACACTTAATATGATGCAGTTGCAAAAAGCAGTCGTATTTATTGTTCAGGACACTGCATTTAACCTTAGCTAATGAATAAGAAAGATTCTGTATTCCTCCACCTTCTTTTCCTCTCTCCCATTTACTACCTAACTCTCCTGTTGGTCCCAAATTATTTTTACTCTGCTACATTTATCTGTAACCCTTTAATTTTGTATACTAGACATGTTAAGTGTGTAGATATTAACAAAATCATAAAATAGCACAGTTGAATGGATATTCAAAAAGCAGTCATATGTGAAAATCTAATACCCAAACAATTCAAACAACTTGTTCAATATCACTTGGATAATTTGTGATTAAATTCAGATAATAACACAATCTTTTTTTATTGAGAGTATATCTGTGCTGTTTAGTGGAGAATCTAAGACTACACAAATCAGAATAACCTGAGGATATGCTTCAAATATGCACTCCTAGTTCCCTTTATGGATCTAGTAAATCAGAATATTTAAGATATAGTCTAGAAATCTGTACTGTTAAAAAGATTCTAGGTGATTCTTATGAATATTAAAATTTTAGAATCACTGTGGTATCCATTTTGATGCTCTAAGATTCCATGGGGTATTATTGAATTT
The DNA here is from genome assembly GCA_004027875.1 of Aplodontia rufa. Classification (NCBI taxonomy): domain Eukaryota; kingdom Metazoa; phylum Chordata; class Mammalia; order Rodentia; family Aplodontiidae; genus Aplodontia; species Aplodontia rufa. Next base: position 12,659 of record PVKS010000917.1, read on the forward strand.
TTCTTTTGTTTCACCGAATGCTTTTTTATTCTACTTTTGGTCCCGATTACAGTTTGGTGGACTAATGGGCATAAGCAGCCCATTTTAGAAGACAATTAAATTGCCTCCTTTTTCTAAAATATAGAAGCTTCATAAACAGGATAGAGCATGTCACATGTAGAGAGAGGTGATATTGATGAGATTTTAATGTTAATGGTGAGACTTTCATAATGTCCTCTATTCTGAACCAGGACTGATGGATGAAGAAGATATATATCATCCATATCCCAGTTGTGCTAAGGCAGTGGGATGGGACAAGCTGCTGAGAGATCAAAGAAGACCCCTGGAGATGGATTGTTAGTCTTAAGGTTTAGTGGAAAGCACACATGGGGAGGGACCAGAAAGCCCTGTGGCAAGGGGCTGGATAGATGCACCTGTTTACCATAGTGCCTCTAGTGCTTCACAGAAAATAGGGCCCCATCCCTATTGTTGATTTGTCCAGTGGCAGCTAACTGGAGGAGCACTTACCTCTCCATGGGGTTTTGCTCTGCATCAGTTACCAGAAGGATGGGGGCTGTATGAATTTTTTGGTTGCGGTGACAGCATTAACTCAGTTTGTTTTATCCCATTGTGTGGTAGATAGCATTTGAGAAGCAACTCATCTGAAGTAGAAGAGGTTCTGACTCCTGTCTCCTCCTCTCTAGTTTATACAGCTCAAGAATCCCAGATTAAATTTCTTAATTTCTTTTTATACCATATTGCTAATTTTTTAAAATCTTCCAACAGGTTTTATTAAATTACAATTTAAATTCTAAGGCATTCTAAGCCTTCCATAATTGGTTTTCATTCTACTGATTAAATCTCCCATTTTTAAATCAAAACTTTAGTTAAATAACACTGATTGCTATTATGCAAATTTTTTAGCACTTTCTTTCCACCTCTGTGCCACTCCTGCTGTTTCCTACAAGTTAAGTGCTCATGTTCATTCTGTCTATAAAAATGTACCCTGTAATATTCAATTTATCACCTTTCCATGAAGTCTTCTATAATATCTCCATCTTCATCTTTTAATTGTAGTACTACATCTGTCCAGATATCCCTTATTATCTTTATTATATGATTTTAATACATTCATTAATAACTCTAAATTTTAGGTATTATGATTTGGATATTAGTTGTCCCTCAAAAGGTCCTGTATTAATGGTCAGAGATGAAATGATAAGATTATAAGAGCTGTAATCTAATCAGTGGATTAGTCCATTTTCATGGTTAAATGATTTGAAAGAAATTGCTTAGTGGCAACTGTGGGCATATGGGGCATGGCTGGAGGTGCTGGGTTGCTGGGGTCATGCTTTTGCGGATCGAATCTTTCTCCCCTTGCTCCTCCCACTTCCCCTGTTTCCTGGCTTCCATGTTCCTCTGAAGTTTGGCCTCACCTTGTGGGCATAGTGATGGAGCCAGCTGCATGGGATTGAACCCCTGAAAGTATAAGCCAAAATAAATTTTGGTCATAGCGATGAAAATCTATCACCTCACGTATTTGATCCTATTTAATCTTCCATAAAAAAGAGATCTCCATGAAATATCATGCAATTATTAAGTGCTTATTGAGTGCTTTTCCTAAAGCATACCATGATTCCTCATGTTCTGCTGAGTGTAGTTATCACATTTGTGCACTTCTGTACTCTCCACAACTATGTACAGTATAAACACAATAAATTTCAAGGAAATAAATGTGCTTTTAAGTATTTTTGTATTTTCCTAGATTTTATGTATGTGAAAAATTACACACAGATGCATCAATTTATTTCCTTTTTATGCTTGCTGTGTCTTTTTTATTCACTTTATTTTCTTATATCATTGGCATATTATAAACATAAAATGATGAAATTCATTGGAATATATTCATATATGTCTTAATACAGCAGCATAAGTTGGTCAGTATTTTCCCCCAGCATTTCCCCTTTTCTTCCCCTCTTCCTTCCCCCTGGTCCAGTTCCTGTAATTTCCTGATTTCCTTTCAGTTTTTATGAACATCACTTCATTTTCTTTATAGGACCTATATGGTAAGTGTTGCCTTTGTAGGAATAATTCCAACTACCCATGTTGATGAGCTACAATCTTACAGTTATTAATACTTTATTTCAGCCAGGATTTCATTAGGGTTGTAAGGCAATTTGGGACCCACTATTCCCATTTTCTCAACCAAAAATAGCTTGAAAAATTCTGGGTCTAGGACTTGGGGTATAGCAACAAAACAAAACCACAGTTATAACAGCAAAAATCCAAGTGTGGAGCCAGACTGACAACGTTAGTTTATCAGTTACTCTAGAGTTAAGTTAGTTGGGTCATCTTAGAAAATGAGTGTACTCTTTTGTGTCTCATATTCCTTATCTTTAGAAGAAAAATAGTGGTACAACCCAATCTATTGTGTTATTGAGGGATTAAATGTATTAATTCATCTAAACTGCTTGAAGGAATGTATGTTACATAATCTGGCTCTGTTAATGTCAGCTATGATGATGAATACTGTGGCGTCAATGATAATATGTGCTATTATCAGGACCTACAAAAAGCTGCACTGAGTTTAGTAATTTTTATTATTGCTCAACCCAAAAAGGATCTCTCTTGTAGGTAAATGAGAGAATTCTCTTGATTTATTTATGACCTGAACTTTAAACTACATTCAGCAAATATAATTATATAGATTTTTAAGCATTTTATATGATAGCAACAAACGGAGTGAATCATTTTAATTTCAAGAAATAAAAATCACAAGGGACTCTCATGGGCACAGAAAGACAAATTTTCATTCAATCATCATTGAGTAATGCTGTTGTCAATGTACAGACTGTTGGTAGCATCTCCTGATAAAAATAGAGAACCAATCAAGATTCTGGTTGATTTATGTGTTCATTAGAGAGCATGCTGTGGAAAATGTAAAATGAATCTTTTATTTCTCAATTTGCATCAATATTTCCAAATGTGCTTATTACTAGAATATTGTATTAGTTCTTATAATAAAATTTGCATGGAAACATTAGAATCAACCAAATGAACCAGGAATTTGAAATTTCTTTCAAAAGAAAAACACTATACGAGGTACGATATATTTCTGATGGATATAGGTATTATCATGCTCCTGCTTTTACCTATTATGAGAAAGTGTTTGCAATAAAATGAACAGACCTACATTATGGTTATGGATAAGTGTCCCCCAAAGGCCCAAGTGTTAAAGGCTTGACTCTCAGGGTGGTAATATTGGGAAGTGGTAAAGCCTTTAGGAAGTGGGAACTTGTAGAAGGTCCTTAGGTATTTGAGGACCTAAGGAGAGTGCTCCACCGTGCACTATCCATCATTGCCATATGACAACCCACCTGAGATCTCAAAGAAATGGGTCTGCCACAGTGGTCATAGACTGTAACCTCCAGAACCACAAGCTTTTTGTCTTTATAGGTTAATTATCACAGGTATTTTGTTACACATGACTAACAAAACCAAATAATACAAGGTTGAGATGTGACCTCTAAGATTTTGAAAGATCCAGGAATATTTTTTAAATATTTTTTTTCAATCACACTATTTCAATTTGTCTATTTTTAAAATATCTAGTAGAAAAAAAATCAGCCACTGATTGAAATAGGTTTGCGTATTCTAGGAAGGAACTCTTGAGCATGATGCATCTGTTTAGAGAAGATAAAATCAACTCTATAAGAAAAGAAAGTGGACCACATGAGCAGTCCCCCAAGCTCAGCAGATCACTTTCTGTTCTGGGTTTGTTGGACATAATGCAATGTGTTTTATTTTTTCATAACTTTGTCCAGCATTTGAAAACTCTGTTGCCTTGACAAAGTGGAAACTTCTTTTTTTTCCTCTGCTACTTATTCTTTCATGGTACTTTTCAAAGAGAACTTTTCATTTAACTACTACCCTCTGCGGAAGCTCGTGGCATAATAGTTGAGAAGTCAAGAATAATTAATGAGCCAAATGGTCTCACAGAACTCAAGGTAAATCTTTTTGTAAATAACTCCCACCAGACTTACTAGAAATATTACATTTGCTGCATTGTGTGGTAGCATTCAACGTTCACTTTTTTAGTGACAAAAAATTTGAAGTAATTATCTTGGCTTGATTCCTTAGTAAAAATACAGAGGCATTCTGGGAAGAAACACTGCTGGAGTTGGTTCCTTTTTTTCCCCTCCAAGAATGATATTAGAGCTCAAGGAACAAACTTCCACTTAAGACAGAATTAAATAAAAGGTACTCGCTGCAGTCAACACAGAGCAAACACTAATAATTTTAGGGCTCAATTTCCTTAAAAGATGAAATAATTTTAGGTTAATGTGCAAAAGTTTGCCTGTAATGATTTGCTTGCAATTTCTCTATGGGAAGCATTCAGCGGCTCCAATTGGTTTCTCAACAGAGAAATAAATGCACTGGAAAAACAGACAAGTGGCATATTATGGCAAAGCAGAGCAAGTATGTTTGAATGACAGGGAAAGGTAATAATGCGTATTCTAGACCAAACCTCTATTATAATCTTTTGAGTTGAAGTCTCTTAAAAGACAGCGTGTATGTACTGACAACTATAACACAATTACATGTAGCATATCAGTATACTGTCATAAAACTTGCACATCTTAATTTTACTCCTGTAGATAAAATGCAGTATTGCTATTTTAAAAATAACTCCTACTTCCTGAAAAGATAGAACTTATATTTGTAAAAATGCACTTTTTTATTTTGTATTTGGTTTTTAAATTTTAAGATTGCTTTAACCATTGCAACTCAGGATTGTCAGCATTTCAAAAAGTCTTCTTATCCTTTTGACTTTCCAAAATGAAAAATCCTTTCACTGGGCTTCAAATGAAATGTTTTGCCTTTATCTGTATGAAAGCATACTGTTAGCACACACCTGCAAATTACATGGATTTTGGTTATTCTGGTTTTTTGAAAGTGTGATTGAAATTAATGACATAAATACAACAACTTCTCTTTCTCATTTCTTGGTTGCATTTCTTCCTCTATGCCACTGGAGCAAACCATCTTATATTTCTGGACTGTGAGTTAACTCAGATTTTCCCATTGGAAGTCTGCACTTTACCTTCATCCTACATTTTGCCTGGAAATGTGTCCACACCTACTCAGTGACACATCCAGTTACCCCAGATTATAGATCCTACTGTGCACAGTAGGGACAACTTTCAACTTAGAAATTATATTAGTAAGAAAAATAAAAAGAGGGCATGAAGACGATGATCCTTATGGGAAGGAGAAAAAAATCAGCATTGAGAAAGACACTGCAAGCTTTTAAAAACAAAGAGGGGCTAGGACCCTAGGTTAATACAGTACACTAGTTTGAGGAGAACAGAAAGTCTGAGTGTGTAAGAAGGATGTTTACATGTAAATCAAAATGTCTGAAAATCCATTAAGTACCTGGAGGGTACAAAGCAGGTTTAGTTCCAGAGCCTAATGTTTAAACGAATGCTGGGTGAAGGATGAATGAATATATTGTTTTATTCTGGGTGGTATAACAAAGCATCATTCCTGAATCAAAATTCAGGTAAGCACTACTACTACTGCGGGTTACAGTAATTGTGTTCATCAACTTTCTGTCTCTGGGACAGAATACCTGAGAGAAACAACTTGGGAGGAAATGTTTACTTTGGCTCATGGTTTCAGAGGTTCTACTCCATGGCCGATTGGCTCCAAAGCAGAAACATCATGGTGGAAGTGTGCGGCACAGGAAAACACAATTTACCTTTAGGATGCTATACTACGAATTATCCAACTTCTCTTACCACCTGCTGTACATCAGGAGCCTAATTAATTCACTATTTTGATGTATACAGACTTTTCCTAAAGTCTACCATTCATAATCTCAGAATCTTATGTGGCCCCAGGGAATCTAGGTCAGAATTGATCCTTAAGAAATTGAAACTGATTTATTTCTATGAAAATATTAGGATAATAGTTGAGTGTCTCAATAGTAGCCAGTTTCTCCCTATATGCCTTTTTCTTTCTAGCAGGTCAGGAAACCCTTATGCCTCAAATCTCTACCCTAAATGCTTAGGATGAGCCTTCCTATTCACTCCTGGGAGTTTAAACTTTTGGCCTTAGTTGTCTTACTTATTTCTTCCAATGTTACTAAACACTTCTTGATCTCACTATGAATAGAGGTTCCTATGGAATTAATTGGTTCTGTGTGTTTCCTAAAAGTAAGGAAGGGGACCTGGTTAGTGTTTATCTGGCATATAATGTAGGTTCAACATGCACCAACGTCAATCGCAAGGCAGGACCTAAATCCCCTGTCAAACTGTGCACTGGTATCAATACAACTGCATGAGTCTAGTGAAACAGAACACTCATAACAAGTTGGGAAAAACAACTTTATAGCTCACAGATAGACATTGAGGGACAACAAAACCCAGGATTCATGGAAGGCCTGGTGCCCCAGTGTGCAGGAAATATGCCTAGAGAGATGGAGTCCCATCTCTGCATGTTCCACTACAGCTGAAGTCACAGAAAGTATCCCACTCTGGGTTTATACCTCAGGGCAACATGATGCAGTGGGCTAAAGCATTGTAGGGCATCTTGTTCTAGAAAAGATCAAAACAGAGGTCAGGTTGTTCCTTGCAATTCCTGCTTATCTCAGGCAGTTATATTCCCAGCATCTTCCACAGTATTCTGAGAACTACAGGAAAGAAGAAGAGAAAAGAGCTAAAATTTCTAGGACCATCTGGAGACCACCTTGCAAGGCATATATACCTCTTTTTCTTTTTTGCCTTTTCTTAAATGCTAAATAGTGTTACCTTGTGATAATTTACAACTCACCAGGACACCTCGATTCAATTTCTCAAATAAAATTTAGTGTTATGTGATTTTAGTTTTTTTTTTTTAATTTAATGCAGTGGACATAGGTGGACATAACTAATGAAACCAGCATTAATACTTTTATGTATTACTCATGAGAAGATGTTGATGACATGAAAAGATAAAAGATAAAATGAGACATTTCAGAACAATTTTCCAAATTGTGATTGATCAAATAGTACGGGACTCTGACCTTCCTGCTCATGTCCCCTGCTGATTGCCATGGTGATGGAGAAAAGACATGAAGTGGAAGGGGACTATAACTTTTGTAAAATAGCTTGAATTCAGTTTCTGGAGTAAGAGCACCTCAGTTCAAGTTACAGTTCCAACTGTCATTAGCTATAGTCATGTTGTCAACTATAAGGTTCTTTACCAAGAGATGTCAATAATTTATACCTTATGGGAGCTGTTATGAAGTTTAAATAAAATAATTTAAGTCAGAGGAAAATGTTTAATAATCATTAGCTGTTCTAATTAATAAAATAGTCCAGTATTTTTAAATTATATATTTTGCTATGAATTTACCCATCTGAGTTACGTTCAAAATTTTCACAATTTGTTATAATAAGGCTTAGGGTCATATGAAATCAATAGATCTCTTAAGATTCTACAAAGCATATTGATCTATCTTCTCTGGGTTAGCCATACCCCAAAGGCTTTGGCCTTTAAGGGGTGGTCATAAAGTTCTGTTATAGAAAGTTTTAACTAGACAAATCTTTACTTTCCATTCTGCTTACACTCTGTTTGCTCTTTGAATTTTTAAAAACCCTGGACACTGGAATCATTCAAAATTGACCAATATCCACTGTAGTTCCACTATTTTTTTCTGATGAACACTTTCCTGCTTTTATTGACAGCTAGAGATTCTATTCTAGTCTCTTCCTGTTTTAAGTTATATCTATATTACATGCTTGGTACTGTTGAGATGTAAAACAGTGCGCTAAGCTTTAAGTTAAATAACACAGATAGTTTTAACCTAATATTTTTATAATATTATCTTTGGAAAATTTTAGTACATTTTACCTTGAATTAAAAACTGTCTGATTTTCTTATTGGTGTATTGTAGTTGTACATAGTGGTGAGATTTGTTGTTACATATTCATACACACACTCAATGTGTTATACTTCAGATATTAGGTATTCTCGAAAAGCTCATGTGTGAGATAATACCAGAAAGTTTAGAGGTGAAATGATTGAGTTATGAAAACCTTAAGCTAATCAATGTATCGGTCCCCTGATAAGTATTTACTGGGTAGTAACTGTCAAAAGGTAGAGTAAGGCTGGAGAAGGTGGGCCATTGAGAGTATGCCTTTGGGATATATATTTTGTCCCGGGAGAGTGGAGCTGTCTCTCTCTGCTTCCTGGTGGCAATGTCTTGAGTTGCTTTCCTCCACCACACTCTTCCACCATGGTGTTCTGCATCACTTGGGCACAAAGCAATGGAGTAGACTGTTTATGGACTGAGGGCTTTAAAACTGTGAGACCCAAATAAACTTCTAAATAAATTCTAAAATTGTTCTTGCCAGTCCTTTTGATCATAGCCTCAACAAACGCTGACTAAATCGCAATATAACAGTATAATTCAGCCAATATCACTCCCCAGTGCTTTCCTCTTTCTCCCCTCCTTCTACTCCCTGGTCCCTCTGCATTATTCAACTGATCTGCTTTTAACTTTCATGAAATTTCCCACACCCAAACTTTCTTCCACTTTTTCCTCTCTAGCTTCCACGTATGAGAGAAAACATATGACCGTTGACATTCTGAATTTGGCTTATTTTTCTTAACATATAATGCACCACTTAAAAATGAGGAAAATGCTCTCCCTCTGTGTTTAATACAAATAAACAGTAAAGAACAAAATAAAAATGAAATATGATATATCACAATACACTATGGTTAATCTGTTACTTTAATTTTCTGAGGATTTTCGTATATAAAATGAAATTATTATTTCTATGTTATTAAAAATTGTATTTTAGACATTAAACATTTATATCATTGTATCACTTACTATGAGATTTAAAAGTAGATATTCTGTTCTATTTTCCACAGAAAGTAGAAGCCATAGACATTCATTGAATGCCTAGTATGCATGAGGTAATTTGCTAAACAATTTCACTAACATTATTTACTTACCACTTACAGTAAGATGGTGATGCACATATTATCATCTATATCTTACAGATGAAAAAAAATGGGCTCAGAGCCATTCGAATCACATACCTGGAGGTGGCACACATCAGATCTGAATCCAGAGTCAATGCTCTAGTACAGAGTTCCCTGATACCTAGGGTCTAAGTCAAGTAGCCCAAGATGAACTGGTCTTCTAGTAAGAATATTCCCCATCTCACTACAGTTTTTTTAAATCTGTTTTTTTGGAACAGACTAGCTATGTGTTTGAAGTAATATTTCAGAAAAAGAACATTAAGTGGAAAATTAGTGTAGAGGAATTTTTGGTGAAAGTTCTTTAATAAAATGGTGTGCCTTAATTTCTTTAAGTGAAGAAGTCTCTTAGGATTGTGGCACCTTTGACCACACTCCATAATATTCTACACTTAAAGAGTCTCTAATAAAATTGAACTCCAAGAGAATATTTACTGGACCTTTGCTCTGGGCAAAACACTGTATGTATTGCAATGATCACTTCCACTATAGTAATCATTCTGTAGGACAGACAGGTTTGTGTGAACCAGGAATAGGAGAGCAGTGAGGCAGTGAGGCGGTACTGTAATATGAAGGCAGTGGATTAAATCAGTTTTTCATGACTGGTTTTCTGAAAACTTGACTAGAACTACTTAAAAGAGTATAAGTTTGAGGCTCATTAAGGTGTTTTTTTTTTTTTTTAAGACAGAGAGGGACAGTGAGAGAGAGAAAGAAAGAGAGAGTGTCAATTTTATTTAGCTTTCCAAGTGACTTTCATTGCTCCTACACTTTACCATATACATGGTGCTACTGTATGAATCCACATCCTTGCGCATGCCAGGCAAGTGCTGCATCCACTCAACCAAGGCTTCAGCCTGTTTCAGAGGTTTTGGTCTATGGTTGGTGGACTCCTTTGCTCTGATCTGAGGTGAGGCAGAAAGTCATGGTGGAAGGGTGTTGTGAAGAACAACTGCTCAGCTCATTGCATCCAGGAAGCAGGGAGTGAGAAGCCAGGGACAAGATATAATCCCCACAGGTACCTATCCCCAGTGACTTAATTCCTCAATTACCATGTGACCTACAGTTTCCACTCCCATAGTCCATTTAAATTATTAATACATCAACTGTAATAATCCACTGATGAGTTTACGGTTCTCATAATCTAATCATTTCACCTGTGAACATTCCTGCATTGCCTAACACAAGAACCTTTCAGGGGACGTTAAAGATCTAAACCATAACAGGCAGCTTTGAGGAGTGGCAACTCATCCACCACTGTCAACAAAAACATTTTATACCAAGAATAATGGAGATCAAAATCAAACATAAAATCCCCCAAGATTATGGAGGGTTTTGAATGTCCAAGAAAGGAATCTGATTATTTCCAAAAAAAAAAAAAAGAATGGGTAAATCACTCTTAATGTTATTTATACATTTAATTCAAAACAAGATAAATTGAGGATAATTATTACAATCAAGCATCAATCCCCTAGTAATATATTTGAAAGAAGAAAATAATCCTTGTACTTTGTCAATTTCTATTTCAGAGAATGACATTTCCTGTCCTCTTTTCTCTTCACATATTCGGAATGAATAGGCAGTTACTCTGTTGATTTACCCTAGGGGGATCATTTGATCCCACAGACTGAGAATCCAGTCAGCAGTGTTCTATTATAAAACCTTCTCTATCACTGACCCCTACTGCCCCTTCATAGCAGCGCTAATCTCTTGGTATCATCTCCATAGGTCCCTCTCTACAGGAATCTTCTTGATGACCCTGGTGATGGGAGAGCAAGTGATATCACAATACAGAGAGGCTTAACTCCAGATGGAGAGATTTGAGACTTACAGGCTAGCATCTAATGTGGATTGTGGGACTCTGTATTTTTAAAGAATGCAGGAAGCCAGTAATCATGACAATAGAAACACAAATCAAATTCTAATAACATACCCTGTTCCACATCTTCATATGTTCCAAGTTCATCCATGAACTATGAGACTATTTTATGCCTTTGATTTTATAATGCACATATAGGTTCAGAAGTATAAATTACAACCTCTCAACTGGGAAAATAAAGCTAAATAGACAGGTTAGAAATAAAATACTTAAAAATTCTAATTATGGAGAAGATGCATTAGATTTTGGTTTATTTGTGTTTCTTTTTTTTCTGTGTAAGCTTGTTAATAGACCCTAAGATCATCATACTTTCTCCCTAAGATCATCTTACTTTCTCCTAGAAGTAATCCTGTCTACATTTTTACCCAGCAAAAAGTGGATTCTTCTGGCAGGGCACATTTACAAGCCAGATGCCTCTGTCATGTGGGAGGATAATTTGTAATTATTTGAGATATTTGGAGGCTATCCTTGTAAACACGTTCATTAAATCACTTTTTATATAGTGTGATAGAAACTGTTTATCTTACAAATTCCAGTAAAGTTTGTTTTCCATGCGTTTGTTCATTTATTCACACATTCACTCATGGGGTAGCACAATATCATGGAAAGAATATGAGACTTTTAATTAGATGGACACATGCTCAAATTATAGCTTTGCAATTTAAATAAAATTATATTCTTTGCTTAATCAATACAGCAGTGATAAAGAGATATGCCTGAGAAGTGTCCAGTAGCATATTTTATAAGTTATTTTACAACTGATGCAATGTGGAGATGTACAAGTTTAAAATATAAAATTACAATATAACGATGTATACAATAAAGATGTAGAATGAGAATATGTAAGAGGTACACCCAATCAAACTTGGGGAAAAAGGAAGATTTTGGAGTTGCATGTTCTTACAGGACACTAAGAAAAATAAGAAATTAACTAAACAAGTAAAGGCGGAAATAGAGGATGGTGTTGGAAGCAGAAAATATATTTCTTTCAATCAAAGAGAACTACAGTACAACACCCCAAAGTAGAGGTAAGGAATGGCATATTAGATATTAAAGTCACTCATTATGGTGGGATCTGAGAATGCAAAGGGATGCCATAGCTATCCTAGCAATTATTTTCAGCACAGCATGAATGATTCCAATTTTTTAAAGAGGATAAATAAAGATAGCACTATCTCACAAAAGATCTTACAAAATCCTCCTGTCAAAGGAGACCTTGTTATTACTTTCATTCAGCACTTCAAAGTGATAGTTAGGCTAAACCTGTACCATTTTTTCATTACAAAAAAACATGAACTATTCTTACTTAGAAGGAATTTTTTTACTATTATAATTTACATATTTTTGATGGTTAAATCTTAATTTTAGTACAAACTGTACTGAATACCCCAAGAAAGGATTAAGAAATGACTTTAGGCATTTACAATACTTCGATTTCCTAAGAGTCACTAAATATAGTTAACAGCCAAATACTCCTACTTTTATTTGTTTCACTCCTTTTATAAGATTAGCAAACTTTTTTTTCATTTGGATTTAAAAATATTTTAGTCACCTGGTCATCTACTATTTTGAAAATCACAACTTCCCAATACCATTTAAAATTTTAATTAACAAATTCTCTGCTATTCTTTTACCCTTTTAAAGATGCTTTTTTTTTTTTTTAGCAAAACTCAATTGTACTTATTTTTTCATCTGTTCATCTGTTTTTTGTTTCTCTGACACTTAGTAGTGTATGTGTTGCTGGGGTTCCAAACTAGGTCCTTGTGCATTCCAGGCAAGCACTTCACTGATTTACCATGCCAGCCCCAATGTAGTAAAATGTATAACATAAATTTTACAATTTTAGCTTTTTAAGCACACAGTCCAATGATTATATTTGCAGTGTTGTGAAGCCATCACCACCACTCCACCTATTTTCAGAATTTTTTCATTATTCCAAGCAGAAGGTCGAACCGTCAGGTGATAACTCCCCATTCCCCTTTTCTCCAGGTCATGATAACTTCAGATCTACTTTACGTCCCTCTGAAGTTGCCCATATGAGATAATTGGCACCAAAAGAACAATAGATAAGGTTGATTTTATCAAAATTAAAAACTTTATATCACTACCAAAGAATGAAAAGACAACCCACAGGATGTGGGAATATATTGGAAGTCCTGTGTCTTGTAAAGGGCTTGTGCTAGTCAGTTTTCTGTCACCATGACAAACACCCAAGATGAACAATTTAAAAGAGGAAAGTTTCACTTTGGCCCTCTGTTTGAGAGGTTTCCATCCAAAATCAATGGGCACCATTGCTTTGAATCTGTGCAAGGGAGAACATCACAGCCAGCTGAGAGGATGAGGTAAAACAAAGTTTCCCACTTCCTGGTGGTGAAGAGAGAGAGGAAGAGGACAGAGTCCCAACAGTCCCACCAAATTGATACCCTAGTGACATATCTCCCTTCCAGTACGCCCCACCTCCTAAAGGTTCTACACACCCCAATAGTGCAACCAACTGTGACAGTGATGTAACACATGGAACTTTGGGGGACATTCTTGGTCCAAATGGTGACACAGCCTAATACAGTGTGTATAAGGAACTACAACCCAACACCAAAAGGACCAATAATCCAATCAGAAAGTGGGTAAAGACTTGGAGAGTCATTTCTCCAACAATGTACAAATGATTGATAAACACAAGAAAGTATACTCAAGGGCTTAGACATTAAGGAAGTGTAAATCAAAACCACAGTAAGATACTACTTCATATATACATAGATAGCTATAAGCAACAAAAATAGAAAATAAAAAGTTTTGATGTGAATGCAGAGCAATTGGAGCCCTAATATTTTGCTGCTAGAAATATAATTAATATAGAAACTGTGAAAAATACTTTGTCAGTTTTTCAAAAAACATTAAAAGTGAAATTACCATAAACTCCAGAAATTCCACTTTTCTATATATTCAAAAGAATTGAAGGGGGGAGCAAACAGATACTACTACTCCAGTATTCACTAAGCAATTATTCACAATAGCCAAAAGGTGGAAACAACTCAAGCACGGTTCAGTCAATCAATAGATAGTCAAAATAAGGTATATACAGAAACTATGAAATATTATCCAGACACAGAAAGGAGTAAAGTTATGACAGATGCTCTACTCTGAATAAGCCTTCCCAACAATATGCTGAGTGAGAGAAGCCAGGCTCAAAAAACAACTGCTCTATGATCCTGCACCACTTCTCACCTTCAGAACCACTGAAATGGTTTCAGTTTGCAGCCACAATTGTCTCTGAGATTCTGGAATTGTTAATTTCTGTATTTTGAATCTTCCAGTATGGCTCACCTTTAGGTCCATCAATCACAGCTGTGTAAAACAACATTCAATATGAAGAATATTAGATTTTGCCTGATAATGTATATAAAAAACTGTAGTTGTCAAAACATACACACACAAACACACACGTGGGCACTGAAATACTTCATATATCACATTTTAATAATGAGGCTTCCAAAAAGATGATATGTAATTTTAAGTAAAATATATGGAACAATTTTGATGCTGAACAGTTTCGTGAAACAGATTACTTCAAGTGGAACTAGAAAACTTGGAACACTGGTCAAAATTATCTAAGAAAAGGATGTGACCTTAGGGTGAATGTTCGTATTCACTTTAGTTTCATATGTTTGGCTTTATAAAAATGCAGTTTTAAGGTGTTATTTAACTCTGTTTCTCTCACCCTACAAATACTGTCTAATGAAAACAATTAAAAGACTATTTAAATTTCAAAATTTCCCTTAAGTGTCTTTTGTTCAACAAAAATTATGTATTAGATAGCAGGGTATGAATGGAGAATGAAATAGGTATCTTTTCTACAATAAATAGATTATTTTGTATATATTGAATGCATTCTTTATGGAATTTTTATGTTCAACCTAAAGAAAAAAATCAAATTAAAAATCGTATGTTATAATTAAAGTTAGGTTGAGTCACTGTATAATAAATGTCATGTTGCTTTGCCTTTTACTATCAGGAAAATTTGACAATTCAGTAATTTTTTACTCTTTTCCAACTAAAAAGCTCTAGTCTCAGAACCACAGCTGATGCCAAAGATAAATAGAATTGATTCTAAAGCAGCCCAACATGCAATGCAAAAACCATTTCTGCTGAACACGTTCTTTTACTTTGGGAATCCAAAGCCTAATCTTGTTACATCTGAATGTGTAACCCCTGTCCTGTCACATTCTGATAAACATCTTTTAGTGCAGGAAGAGCAATTTTCTCTTTAGCTATAAAATCTCCTGCCTTTACTATAAATAGAAAGTGATTTATTGTCTACTTGCAAAGTTTATTTTTAAATTATAATTTATTTTCATCTGTATGAATATTTTTAGGTTTTGGAAAGATATTGAATTTGTTTGGATTTCCACGTGTAGTCTTGCTCTTTTTACTTCACTCAAGCTTCTAATAGTAATTTCCTTTATTTATAAGTTATCTTTCAAAAGGGTCTGCCTGGTACTTTCCACTGGGAATTATAGGCAGATATTTGATGTTGATGGCCAGAGTAGAAAAGTGATAAGAGGTAGACTATTTAGATAAAATAAGAAAGAATTGCTTATTAACTAAATGTTGTTAATAAATAAATAAATGTTGTTACTAAATATTCTGATCTATTCCAAAAAGCTTTCCTTGAGTATCTGCTTGCTTCCTATGATCATATTATATTAACATCTCAATAAATAAAACTTGTGGATAAAGGCTAATCATATCAGTAAATAATAAAACTTTTGAATATGGACCAAAATGTGAACTCTAGTTGCAAAGCACAAATCTTAGCCATGAGTGAGTGTAACCATAGCAATGGCCACCATTTTAAAATTTCCATTCTGTGTCCTGTACCATACTGGCATAATTCCAAGAAAGTAGTACTCACTAAATTTGAGTTGAATGGATGTCTTTTAAGATTTGGGACAAAAATTTGATCTTTATCCATTTTGGGAGACAACTGTTGTGCCTGACTCCTTGTGTTTCCATAGAAACTTGATTAGAATGGTACTCTTGCTCTCTGCCTTTTCACAAGCCCTTCCCAGAAGACCTGGAAGAGCTCATTTTTCTACAATGGTGAAAGAACAAACTGGCATGTAAGTTTCAGCTGCAAGCTCTGATCCCTTTGATTGCTCTTCCTTCAGAAGTTTACAATCTGTCCACTGTGGTTAGAAGCCTGTCCCTCTGTGGGGAGGGACGACCCTTTACCCTTGTCCAACTATGTCCCTGGCTGGAGAGGGGGAGAGAAAGTTTGCTAATTCATAATTACTCTCCACTTGACTGAATTATCAGTAATAAGGCAGAATTATTAGTAATAAAGATGTAATTTTTCTTTCACCCTGTTTCTTGCATATTTATCTCATTTATTTCTGAATACAGGAGGAGAATAGAGATGTTACTATTGGCCTTCTAAACTCTTTTTTTTTTAAATTCAGAAATCTATCTGTTGAAAAATCACACAATCTTTTAACGAAACAATATATATATATACGTGTATATATACATATGTATATTTATATATATATATATATTTTGAAGATTAGATTTTTAAGTGCCCCCCCAATTACCCACCCTTATCCCTCCCCTCCCCTTCCCAAAACATCTCTAAAAATGTATTAGGTTGTATAACATTACACCTTATTTGGATTTAAAACATGATAATAGACCTCCTTTGTCAATGGCCAGGATCTAGTTCCAGCCTTCACAGATGTGTGAAGACATTTGACCCTTGGTTCTCAGGGTTATGTTGATTTTATTCAGCATAATTTCTTCCATAGCCACCCAATTACCTTCAAAGTCTGCAATATCATTGTGTCTAACTGCTGTGTAGAATTCCATGGTATATATGTACCACAGTTTTTGGATCCATTCATCCAGTGAGGGACATCTGGGTTGTTTCCATAATTTAGTTATTGTAAATTGTGCTAAACTCTTAACAATTTATAGAATTTAAGAGCCAGCAAGACTTCCTATATGCTTGACAGAGTCTAAGAAATTATTCTGAGATTCCCTTCTATGAAGAAAAATACCCAGTTCTACCTCTCCTTGCCAACTCTGGAAGTTGCTGGCATGGGTAAGAAAGCTTTTGAAACAATAAACTAGATGAAGAGATAGGTCTTGATTACACAACACTAATATTTCTCCACTAGCCTGTAACAGAATCACTTGGAGACCTTATTAAAACACAGATTACTGAGCCCACCTCTAGTTTCCAACTCAGGCAGTATGGCATGTGACTGAAGAGCTGCATTTCTAATGAGTTCTCAGGGAATGCGGGAATGCGATACTTCTGATCCTGAGACCATTGAGAGCCTCTGTGCTGGGCCAGTGGTTCATACCTTACATTCACTCTTGAAGCTTCTTTAAAAATATCAATGCTTGGGCTGGAGCGGTAGCTCAGTGGTTTCGGTGCTTGCCTGGCAAGCATGAGGACCCGAGTTCAAACCCCAGCACCACGTACACAACTAAGTGTTGGAGCAGCTAAGGCCATGTGAAAAACTAAATAAAGCTATTTCTCTCTTTCTCTGTCTCTCTCACTGTCCCTCTCTTTAAAAAAAAAAAAAAAAAATCAATGCTTGAGATTTTCCCAAATAAGTTATTTTGTTCGGTAAGGGTCTCAACTATCAGTATTTT
Organism: Aplodontia rufa; assembly: GCA_004027875.1. Taxonomy (NCBI): domain Eukaryota; kingdom Metazoa; phylum Chordata; class Mammalia; order Rodentia; family Aplodontiidae; genus Aplodontia; species Aplodontia rufa. The sequence continues at coordinate 30,207 of PVKS010000917.1, forward strand.
CTTTTTAAAACCTTGATCAGGCTCTTCTGAATTTAAATATCTAAGGACACCTGGATCTCTTCGAGTTACCTGTCTACTTGCCTAGTAGTGAGCCCCAAGTCATATCCCAGGCTGAAAACCCAGCATAAAAGAAATGGATACTGCGGCCTTACTAAAAACAGTTGTTAGGCTGTAACTGCAAGAGGATTCCAAGGCAAGAAGCTGTCATCAATTAGTGTCTCTGTTTGTAACCGCAGCTGCCAGACAACCATGACGGTAGTCCTATCCTGTTAAAGCTGGCAGTAACAGGTCTTCATTTCTACTCATCTTTGAGAGAAAACAGGACAGAGATCATTGCTCATTTTACATGTGAATAGAAAGGGAAAAATACACACAGACTATTAGACTTGATGCCCAAAGAGATTATGTAAATTGCCCAAGGTTACATAGCTCATTAATGCCAAACCATACCAAAGTTTCTGCTGAGTTTTTTCCATCATATCAGAATATCAGTTCAGTTTCACATTTTCATGTGTGTGTGAATGTACCTAGGTATGATTATATATGTACCTCTAATTGCCAGTTATTTGGGTGAGTGTGCCAGGAGATAGAAAGTTGATAAGGGCACAATTCTTCTCTGCAAACAGTTTGTAATCTAAAAGGAAAGAGATGATGTGTATATACATACATTTAATCATGAGATAGAAATTAGTAATACTGGGAAAAAATAAAACCCATCAAAATCCCTCCTAATGGCTGTTCCAAATAGTTCATGAATACCATACATCATTTGATGCAGGAGCTTCCTCTAACTTAAAGTGTTAAAAATTTATAACTGTGAAAAAACTAAATTCTTCTCTTCCATCATGCACAAGTTACCTGAACTTGCTATTTAAGATGATTTTGTAAATGGGATTTTCAGTAAAAGCAAGCAAATGCAAGAAGAACAGAGCAAGCACAGAGTTACAAGGATGAGCTCTCAGTTCTTCAAAAATAAAACGGAGTCTGCAGCCTATAGAACTGCTGCAAAACTGCGTTCTTGTGAGTCTTGTGTTAAAAACATCTACAAATTGAAAGGACAATTTATTGTTCCTGTTTCAAAGAGCGCAAATCAACTCCAAAACACTGAAAACAAGTAACTCCAAATAGTATAGCAATTACAGTTATTTACAAATATGTTCTGGCAAAATACAAATATGAATCTGGTGAAGATTTTTGATGTCCATCATTAGGCTATTTTGGTTGTAATATCCAATATATAATTTGCTATAGTGAAACCAAAAACACAATATTGATATAGGAAAAAGATAATTTCATATTTGACAGTAGTTAAAAAAAGAAAATCAAGTGAAAGTCCCAGAGCAGTGTCATGCCTTTTTCGTTTTTATTGTTTATTTGATGAAGTGATAACTGTGCTCCCAGAATGCTAATAATGTAAAGACCCCGAACAGTTTTCACCTTTTTAGTACTGTCTTTAGTCAGGGAACTACTGAAACCATTTAAGAAAAATTCCTACAAACTCTGTACTTGAAACAATTTAGAATCAGAAAGGATTTTTGTTTTCTTTTCAGATGAAAAATACATCTCAGAAATTTAAACCTATTTCTAGTCTAGAGAAAGGAAAATTGCTAATTCACCTGTGTTTTTATTATGCACCCATACCAAAATGTAGTTTTAATTCTCCCTTGATTTATCTTAATTTATTGCCATATTGGCACAATGACTTTTTGGACTGAACACTTCTTTTTTGTGAGTAAAATCTGTTCCGTGTTTCATAAGATGTTTAACGGCATCTCTGGCCTCTACCCATTAAATGTGAGCAGCATCCACTCCTCCAAGTTGTGACCATCAAATATGCCTTCAGACATTACCAACTGTCCCCTAGGAAACTAAGTCCCATGACTGAGAACCACTGGTCCATCTTTTCCAGGCTTGACTCTAATTCAAAACATCCGTAAAATCATTGCCTTGCTTTGCTAATTGGATATAAGGTAAACATGGGTTATTACATTTGGGGAATTTACAGAGTAAAAGAGAGATGGGAAATATGCTAGTGGCTTGAGAAATACACACAGCATTATCCCATCAGCTCTCCCCGTTCATGCCCTTAGTAGATATCTGATCAGGAAGAAGACTAAGCATTAGAGGCACCAGGCTTGCGAGTTCCTGGAATATGGGGAATAAGAAGAATGGGAGGAAGAAGGAAGAAAAATAAAGAGGATATAAGTTGTAACATGTGGAAATAGGCAAACTAAGGCCAGCAGATTGGGGCTCTGAAAGATTTCTTTTTTCTGCGGATTGAATTAGTTCTTGATCTTAAGGCAATTTGATTGGTTAGCAGAGATGGGTAATCCAGGCAAGGCTTCTGAGGACACTGAGTGTCCTGCATATGGCTGGGGCCTTGGCCACAAAGAGCTCTGCTGGGATTGGATACAAGACCTAAAGAAGAGGAATGAAGTGGTGTGTGTTAGTCAGCTTTTACTACCATGGCCAAAATACCTTACAAGAACAACCTAGAGGAGGGAAAATTTATGTTCACTCATATATCCGAGGTTCAGTCCATGATCAGACGGCACCATGGCTCTGGGCCTAAGATGAGTCAGAACATTATGGCCTAAGGGATGGTGGAGGAAAGTTGCTCAGCTCAAGGTAGCCAGGAAGCAGAGAGAGCAGGAGGAACTAGGGACAAAATACATAATCCCCAATGCAGGCTCCCAGTGACCCACTTCTTCTAGCCCCACCTGCCTATAATACCAACCCATAATCCATTCAAATTAGCAACCATCAAATGTGTTAACTTGCTGGTTAAGTTGCAGCTCTCATAATCTAATAGTCTCATTTCCTGCATTAACACAGGAAGTTTTAGGGAGCACCTAATATCTAAATCATGACATGATGGGTTTGCGGTCAGGAGAGACTAAAGCATGAGATGTGTGCACATGGACTGGGAAGAAGGAATGGCTGGATGGGCCTCAAGCATCCTCTCTGCAGTCAGAGATCTAATCAATGACATGGGATACCTTCCTTGGCTTTTCTTCATTGGACACCATTCTGGAAAGAGTTTCTTGCACAAGTGTTCTGAGTATAAATACTGAGTGTAAGGTGCACAAAAGGTAAATATGAGATAAGTTCTATGTTATTGCATTCCTCTGATACTCCCTGCCAACCTCAGAAACTTCCCCAACCTGTCCTGCAACTAGATAATTCACTGTTTTCCTAGCAACCGAAAACATTTTTCTCTCTTTTACTTAGATTTTTTAAAATATGCAATTGTGTCTTAACTTTATTTTAATTAATCTCACTCTTTCTCTCTACATGAAGAAAACTTGTGATAAAAATAATATCTATCAGTTTACCTCCAATTAAAAATCTTATAATTCAGTTTTAAAATAGGAGACATGTGGGGTGGAGTGGTGGCTCAGCGGTTATGGCGTTTGCCTGGCATGCGCAAGTACATGGGTTCAAACCCCAGCACCCACGTACACAACTAAGCATCAAAGCAAAGAAAGCCATGTGAAAACCTCAATAAAAATTGATTCTCTCTGTCTCTGTCTCTCTCTCTCACTGTCCTTCTCTCTTTAAAAAAAAAAAGACTAAAAAAAATAGGAAACATGTGCTGGGTGTGGTAGCACACACTTGTAATCCCAGCCACTAGGTAGTCTGAGGCAGGAGGATTGCAAATTCAAGGCCAGCCGGGAAAACAGCAAGATACTGTCTCAAAATAAGAATGAAAAAGAGGGCTGGGGATGCAACTCTGTAGCAAAGTGTTCCTAAGGTTCAGTCCTTAATACAGAAAAAAATAAATTAATTAATTTAAAAAATCAGGAAACTTGAGAAAGATCATCTAACTGAATAGAAAAGTATTGACTTCAAAGATACTGAGGGTACATAACTTCGCATTGGGAAGCAATTATGCACAGATGAGTTGTGGTTAAAATATTATGTCTAAGATTTTCATCTAATGAAACCCTTTCCAAAAACAAAGAATTAAAACATTGATTAGATTTTTTTCAAGTGTTTTCCTGTATATTCAAATGAAATGATGCACTAATGAAAACTTATTTGATGGAGATGATATCCACCGACTTCTCTCCACGGGGCATGCTGCTTATGACAGATTTGGCGCACATTGCATCAGTGGTTGAAATTTCCAAGGATAAAAGTATGAATTTATCTTAGATACCATTGGATATTATTTTTATTGTCTAGTGAATTTACCAAATTATATATTCTACATTGAAAGTCTGGGTAATGGAAATGTTTCAGCAATGGTTTATTTTACCCTGGAGAAATTGTGCTTACTTTAGGACATACTCTGTGGCACGGTTTTGATTCTAATCATAGTTGGTCATTTACTAAGTGTTCACACGTACTAGTTTTTCATTAGATAGGGAAAGCAAATGACACATTGTGGCTGGTGTACCTTTGCTACCCTTGGCAGATAATCGTAAGTACTCTTAATGCTCAGGGTAGAAACAACCTCAGAATTCAACTGAACATAGCACTTCAGGCAGTCATTAATAATTTTAAAGTCTCTGTGATGGTCAGTTTTGTGTATCATCTTGGCTCAGTGAGAATATCCAGTTTCTCAAATACTGAGTGTCACTGTGATGGTATATTGTGAATGTGATTAGCACTCATAATCAATTGACTTTAAGCAAAGGAAATTATCTTGGACAATCTGGGGAACCTGAATCAATCAGTTGAAATGTGTTATGAACAAGATTGAGACTTTTCAGGAGAAGAAGAAATTCCACCTTTGCAGTGCAGCATCGTGTTCTGCAGTTTACAATGTGTGCTTTCTGATGACCTGCACTGTAGATTTCAGACTTGCCTGGCCGGCTCCCTCTATCACTTAAACCAATGTCTTATAATCTATCTAGTTATGTATCTATCATGCAAGTTGTCTTTCTAGCATAAATATTTTCATTATTATGAACATCTGTCACTTTTTTTTTTCATCTGGGCTTTGTTTACTGACACTCATTTGTGTGTATAGTGCTGGGGTTTGAACCCAGGTCCTCGTGCATGCCAGGCAAGTGCTTCAAGTGCTGAGCTACACTCTAGCCCCAACATTTGTCAAGCATCATACAACATGATGTGTTAATTTTTATGTCCATGATAAATTTTAAAAAGAACAAAGAATAATTTAAAAATATTAGAAAATGTAAAGTTGAGGACAGTATTATCTGTACTGTGTTTTTAAGTCTGGAAAACTTATTTAAAAATAATTATGATTCTAGTGGTCATGTTCAGAGAAAACTGGATGATGAGAAACAAACCAGGTCATTTAAGGAACTAATGAAACTACTTGGGGTGTTATCCTAAAATTGAGACTCCAACTGTAGAGGGATGTGTAAAAGTAAAGAAGTATATTTCTTCACTTATGAATGAATTCATGACTGGTGGTTTGGGTAGGTGAATTTAAGTTTTACGTCAGTTCTCCCTGTATAATCCAGTTTCCCACCTCTTTTCAGAAGAAAGGCTTCCTCCTCATAGTCCCTTGCATGAGTGTCCAGCTGAATCTGCAAGTACTTGCTGGATAAAGTGTCTGGACTTCTCCACCCAGGGCAAGGCAGTCCATACTAGTGCAGATAATCAGAGGTCCTCTCCATAAATGGCTCCATAATATTAACTCAGCTCATTCTGAACAACAATAACAATGATAATAATAGATGGTACTGATCAAACCTTCACTATCCACTACAGCACCATGGAGCTAAGACTGTAAGACACAAAATATTTAATTAATATCTTCAAAATCATAGTACTTAAGATCATGAATTTGGTTATTGATATAAGTTGAATATCGTTTCCCCAAAATGCGTATACTAAAATCCTAATCCCTAGCGTCTCTGAATATGACCTTATTTACAGATAGTCTTTGCAAATAATCCAGTAACCATGGATCCACGATACTGAGCTGTTATGCAATATAACTAGTATCTTTGTAAAAATGAAGCATCAGATACAGAATAGACATACACACAAGGAAAATACCACATGAACACAAAGTCAGAGATCCAGTGATGCCTCTAGAAACCAAGGAATGCTAATGATTACCAGCGACCACCGGAAGCCAGAACAGAAACATGGCACATATTCTGCCTCTCAGTCTCTGGAAGGAGCCAATTCTGTTGACAGATTGAGTTTGTGCTTTCGACCTCTTGACCTGTGAGACAATAAATACTGTTGCTTGGCCCATACAGTTTGTGTAAATCCATTAGGGCATCTCTAGAAGACTAATGTAGCTATCCTACTGTGGTCGTATTTCAGTCAGTCCTAACTATTAGCACTCCTATAAACAATGCTTCAGACACTTGAACACATCTTTGTTAACTAATGGAGCAAAGTAAGATCACAATGTGCGATGTTGTTTTACAGTCCATGCTGGTTACTTGGTTACTCTTTCCCTCTTTGGGTCCAAATGGAACACCAATACTTAATGGTTCTCCGGGGCTATGATGTAGAAACAAAATTAGAGTTAAATACTTAATGGTTCTCCGGGGCTATGATGTAGAAACAAAATTAGAGTTATTTCTGTTTGGATATAGGAAGCAAAATTAGGACCAAAGGATCAGAATTACAAAGAACACATTTTGGCACAAGGAAAAAAAAATCTTCCAAACAACAGATACTACCAAAAATTGGAAATTGGAATAAGAGTACTTTCATAACAGATAGCTGTTGCCCCAGGAAGGATCTAGTCCTCAATAAACCGCAGTAGGTGACACTGATCCCTCTAATACTTTTTTTTTTTTTTCCCTGTGATGCTGGAGATCAAACCCAGGCTTTGGGCATGCTAGGCAAGTGCCCTACCACTGAGCTACAACACCAACTCTGATCTCTCTAATCCTTATGAGGCAGCTTGCACACTGTCTTGCTGTTCAGGAGAAAGCAGGCCGGGGGTGAAAATTAGTTTCTGATAAGAACAAAGCTGTCTATAATATATGGACTTCCAAGGAAGCTCTGATGGAGCAACTGAGGCTGGGAGAAAGGCAGCAGAGAAGATAACTGTGATAAGCTCAGAAGAAGCTGAAAGAAAATTACAGAAACAAGCACTGAAAAAATCCACAGGGAAGGGCTCCACAATTACCTGATACTCAGAAGAGACGAGTTGGCAAGAAAGGCAACATGGTGAGTGAATCCTTTACTCCAGGTAGACAGGAACACAGCAAGCAATATCACAGTGGTGCATCTCGATAAAAATGGAGGTAACAGTTGCTTTTCAGACCAAAGAAGGTGCTCTGCGGCTCAGCGCTGTAGACACATCTCCGTCCCCCAGAATAGTCAAACAAGGAGCTCGAAATGCATTTTCCTGTTAATGAACATGACTGAACTACCTTTTAATATCTTTATTTTTTTCCTCCTAGATTAAGAAAAAAGCTTGTGATAATGCAGTTGTATTTGTTACAGGCTAAGAGTAAGATGTGAGATTGTTTGCTCTGGTTATTTTTAACTAGATCATTTGTTGGGGTGCCAATGATGAGTTAAATATATATATGGAAAAAAAAATATATATATATATGGAAAGGGGATGGAAACCAAAAACATGGCACTACCTTATAATTCTAGCCACAGACCAGACATCTGATATTAAAATTTTATGACATTTTATGAAAAGGTGCTTTGTCCTTGAGTCTTATGCCATATTAGAAGCCCAGAAAGACTCCCAGGTTTCTTGACTTCTAATACAGGTCATTCCTACTGAGAATTTTAGGCAGAGAATTACTGATAAAGCTCAGGTTTAAAATTTGGTTCTCCTCAAAATCAGACAAACATTTGGAAATGTTTACGTATCTAGAGATTGTTTTCATCTTTATTTTCGTTTTTAATTGAACTTTAAAATTCATATACCTTATGAAAACTAATCACCTTCCTTTCCTAATTGACTGCCAGTACCTGAATTATCTAATTTATAATCTAAACGGGAAACAAAATTAGCCAGAAAAATAATTCTTAATTTTCCCAAAGAATAAGAGAAGAACCAATAATAATAAAACAAAGAATTTATTAATTTAATCAACATACTTTAAGGTTTACATTGAACAAAACTAAATCAGCTGAAGAGTTTTGAAGCTTATCTCTTACCTCTTGCTATGTCCTTTCCTCTGGTCTTGCATTAAAAAAAAATTCACAGTATCTGATCTAAAACCAGTTAAATATGTGATCTATCATCTTTCATCCATACAGGACTCTTCTATTTGCCTTTTTGCTTTTACTATAAAGATGAATCAGAGATGTTAAACTTTAGTTCAATTTTGATATTATTCTCCATAAACTCACACACATGCAGTACCCATGTGCTTTTTGCATTATCATTTTATAAGCAGGAGCACAGTGAATCCTGATGTTTCTCTGTCCTATTACTGTTTCTAAAATTGATTCGAAAGTAAAGTTGCACTAAATAAAGCATTGCTTGTATATTTCCAGTTCTTCTAAATTGTTATTTTGACAATTTTTTCTCAGCAGAAAAATGAAAATTTTCATAAAATATGTATGTTTTGTCTTTTTCAATTTGGATCCAACTGAAGAACTGGAAGCAAAGAAAGTTTCTAGGGTGACTGGAAAATAAGAATAAAAATTCAGTATTGTACAGAGTACTCAGTGCTTGAGTCTCTAAGATTCCTCAGTAGCCAATGAGCAGTTACACTTTTGTATTTCTTTGCAGTGTGCATTTTGAAGAAACAAGAATGGAAGGAGGATTCCATTCTTGGAATCACAAGGTGCTGCATTCCTCCAAGATATGACCACCTTTATGTTTTCCTATTGTTTATAAATGTTTTTAAAATTTTCTCTTGAGTTATTTTTTTCATATTTTCTCCTTTTAGCCTTTAAGATTTGTCTGTTTTTTCTTCTCTGAAATACATTAACATTTCATAAACGTCAGTAGGTTGGAGGAGGTGGTAACTCTCACTGTCATTTGACCCCTATCATGCACTGACAAAAAAACTTAAGTACAAATCCAACAGGTTTGAACACAATGATTGAAATAAAAGTTGTTGCAGCTAGAGTGGTGGCTCAGTGGTTACAGTGCCTGCTGGTATGTGTGCGGATGAAGGTTTGAACCCAGCACCACGTACACAACAGTATCTGAGTAATGAAAGCCACATGAAAAACTACATAAAATGGATTCTTTTTCTCTCTCTGTCTCACTGACCCTCTCTCTCTTAAAAAAAAAAGTTCTTAGAAGTGACTTTTTCTTTTTTAAATCTAATAATGATGTGTTGAAATATAAAAGAAAAATTTTAACTAATCGAAATTAGTTCCTTTATCACTTAGCTTAAGCTTTTACTAGTAATAAACCTATAATAATCTACAAATAATTACAAAAGAGGTATGTCTTTTATATTGAATTAACTTTATATTTCATTCAACAACTTTTGCCTTGAGTCAATACATATTTAAGCATATATTGACGTATTGGTCAATAGCCAAGAAATTTATTTCATATAAAGATGATAGGTACCATTTACTGATTGCTTAATTTGTACAGTTGCTGTGATAAGCACTTTAAAATAATTATTCTAATTTTACTGGTGATGAAATGGATTTTCTATTAGAGAGCGTAACTGAATTTTCCAAAGTCTTGGTTGAGAATCAAGAATTTGAATTCTTGTATGAAACTCCAGTCTCTGTGCTGTTTACAATTGTGTTACAAAACTGAAAGGATTCTTGTAATTTGAAAAATTAAAACATAAACACTACAACAGATATCTTTATTCAAAAAGAACAGGCATCTTAATTTTTCTTTGGTTTGTTTCTGCGCATATTTGCTGTTTTCTCTTTAGACCCCTGAGGTGGGAACTCTGGGTAATTCGGAGATTAGGATGACATGGCCTACCTTCTAAGCAACTTTTGAGAGAGTGCTTATATTTCATTTTTAGTTTCCATGTTATCTCTAATGACTTACTTTTCTCTGACTTGGAAGAAGTTTAAAAGGAACACTTAACTCACCGTAGTTGAAATTATTCATGTACACTAGGGGAACCATCACTACGAAGGTAGGGGGAGAAGGGAGAGAGGCAGGGAGGGGAGAGAGGAATAAGAAGGGTTATTAATACAGCTGGGAAAATGCAATTCCCATGAGAAGCCTAACTATACACAGACAGGCAGAGAAACTCAGAAATTTCAAAACTTAATATGCATGCATATGCTCTGTTATAGCATGTGGGTATTAGAGAGGAGACATGAGAACTGGGAAAGTTTGAAGCAGGGGAGAAGCTGGACTAGAATTGGCCTTAACTTACTATGTCAATATCCATGTATGCATGAACATGTAACAGTGATTCCCTCCAATATGTAAGACTATGTTGAACAATTTTTTTTTAAATGTAGCATTTAAAGTGATAAAGATACGTGTTGTGTATACAGAGGTGGTTCTCAGCCTTGCTCATGGGTCAATATGCCTAAAGCTAGGGTACAATCATTTTGGGAATGTTGGATTATGACAATCCTATATCTTATTCTGGAGAGAGAGATGGCATTTGCCTCCTTTTTCTACTGCTTGTGAGCCAGTTATGTTTCTAGGCAAAAATATGATGAAGGCAGGAAATGTCCTCATTGACTGGATGCTTATAGCCAAAGAGGCATCAGTCTTCAAGGGAGATTTTCTACTTAGGAATTGCTGCCAACTTTTCTCCATAGCTGATTTTCTCCAGAGTCTCTTGAAAAATCACTGCTTTAGAGTATGTGTTTCTTGTTAATGATTAAAGTCACAATAATACATATTTATGGATTTTGAAAAAATAATTATGTTTACCTGTTCCCATATAGAACTAACAGTGGATTGAAGAAGGGAAAAAGTAGGAAACAGGAAAGAGAGCTGCACTGCTCATCAAAATGAGATTAACTATAAAAAGAGGAGAGGCTAACTTTAGAACAGCAGATAGAAAGAAAATAACTTCTCAGAAGAATTCAGAATAAAATAAGCTAACATTGATCTTCCCTGGTAGGATTCCTACTCTATTTTCTAGAAAATTGTACCTCGGACCATTTATGTTGCCTGGTCTTTATTTTTCTTAGTACAGTTTCTGGTGTCCCTGATTACTTGCAGTCTCTTAATATCCTTATCAAGGAAGATGAAATTTCTTTCTTAAAACAAAACTTTACTGTCAGCAGCCAAAAAACAGAAATGAATTCACTGGGCAGAATTTCTTTTTGTGCATACTTATTGAATCGTAGGAAAAAATAATAAGATTATGAGGCAAAACATAAAACATCTTTTTAATATTTAGACCTGTAGATTTAATAAACTGAGCCATACAATTATCAGTTAGTAAACTTTTATTTATTTGTGTATGTGCATGTGTGTGTGTGCGTGTATGAGAGAGAGAAAAGGAGAGAGAGAGAGGTGTGAGGGGAAGTGATTGATGGAGAAAAGAGAAGCCCAAAGAAAAAATTAAGGATGGCATGGAAAATAAATTTTCTATGATCAATTTATGTAATTCTATAGTTAACCAAGATATTGTAAATATCATCATCTATGAATTATTTTTGGATTAGTTATTCCTTAAGAGATAATCCTGAAAGAGCTTGAAATGTTTGACTGTGGAAAATCACTATCCTGAATGATTTTTCTCAGAATAACACACTCTTACCATCATTTGCGAGTGTTAATGTAGTCTTGAAGAAGTCTCTATTTTACAGAAAATTCTATTGGAAGATGCATAATACTGTGAAATGATAGTATTCACAAAAGTAAGAATAATTTATTTCTATATTGCATATTTCTTTTCCAGCGAACTCAGTCTGTAGATTCTATGCATCAATTCCATGTTATAAAGAAAGTCTTAAAGAACTTAAGTTCTTTAAGAACTTATATATATAATCTCCATTGAGAGATTTTGGTAGCACTAAGAAATAATTTAGAATTTATGTTTCTGTGTTTTCATTCTGCACTTTATACAATTCCAGATGGCAAATATATCTTTTTAAAAGTCTGAAAGAGTCATTCACCTAAAGTTAGAAAACATACCCTGTATCTGGCATATGAATAAAACCCCATTATTCAGAGCTCTGTAATCTTTCAGGTTTAGTATAATTGCAGGTTTGTTATTACTTGGTCTGTGGAATAATCACTAATCCAAATCTCCTGGCTTTCGTAGCATTATATAATGGCAATGACTTCTGTTCACTGTGTGAATATGTGTCAGGGTTGAATGAAAATGGCAACCATTTTCCAAATACATTCCTAGGAAGACCAAAGCCACAGCCCGCTTTCACCTGGGTTCTTACGAGTCCAATTTGTAAATTGGCAAGTGTGTGGGGTGTTGTATAAAATAACAGAATAGTTGCTTCTCTCACTATTTTTATGAAGGATAATTCATGTGCACTGTTTTACTGTAATCAATTTAGTAAGTCTTCCATCTAGGGTGCTGTCATTCTTCCTATGTGGAGAACTAGAAAATTAACCTCGTTAGTAATAAAGAAAATTTCAGAATCCCATTAGCTGGAGATCTTATATATATTTCATTAAGTGTTTACTTGAGTATTTTATTTTCTTTGGAGTGAATGTGTAAAAGAATAAGAATTCTGGTGCTTGTTAAAGCAAGGAAAACTTAATCCAAAGACTCTTGCAATAGGAGCCAACCCTTTTACAACAGGGAGAAAAGATGGAGCTCAACCCCAAAGTGGGGACTTGCAGTGAAGCAGTACAGTAGGGGATCAGTACATGGAACATTGCTAAGAGACATCAAGGGGAGGGTTTCTGCTGAAGTCAGGTCAGAGACTTATACATCAAAGGTGGGAGTGGAGGAATTTGGTCAGATGTCAAAGGTGAATTTTAAGTGTATGGGTATTATAAGCTATTGGCAAAATTCTTTATTGAAGACAAAGCAAAGTTGAGGCACAATTGAGAAGAAGACTCAGAGGAACCTAATCAAAATGTGATCAAGGATAAAACTTTGTAAATTATTAGTAGTATTTGATTTTTAATTTTGAGTTTTACATGTTCATTGCTGGCATATAGAAAGATAATTGATTCTCATGTGTTTATACTATATTTTGCAACTTTGATGAACTCTTATTCTGGGAGAGTCTTTATGTGTATAGGTTTATGGGAATTTTTTGGCATAGACAATAATGTCACCTGCAAATTGGAATATTTTATTTTTTCCTCTTCCAATCTTTATGCCTTTTGTTCTTTCCTTCCTTATTTCAGTCACAAGGACTTCCAGTACTATGTTGAATAAGAACAATGGCAGTGAACACTCTTGCCTTAGTTCCTATCTTAGGAGGAAAGCATTAAGCATTTCCCAGCAAAGAATAATATCAGTATTAGGGTTTGGTGGATGTGCTTTTTCATATTGAGGTAATTCCTCCCTATTCATAACAGAACTTTTTGCATGAATGGTTATGGATTTTATAACATGTTTTTTCTATACCAGTTGATATGCTCTTATGATTTTTTTCTTTATATGCTGCTGACATGGTCAATTACAAGGTTCAGCTTTCAAAAGTTGAACCAGTCTTATATAACTCAAATATATCCCGTGTGGCTATCATGTAAAATTATATTTATACCCTGATGGATTCAAGTTGCTAATATTATTTTTCTCTGCATTTTTCTTTTCCTCTTTTGACTGGTTCTTTGTCTGGTTTTGGTATCAGTATTATTCTGACTCCATAAAATGAATTAGGAAATATTTTGTCTTCCTTTTCCTCCCCACTGTCTTTTTAATATATATAAAGAATTTCTGTAAAAGTGGTGTTAAATTTTTTTTAAAGTTTTTGAAAGCTTTCCAAGTAAAATTATCCAAGCCCTTTTTTTTGGCGGGGGGGACAAGGCAGATATTCCATCAAAATGTCATGTTTAGAAATGATTATTGGGCTATTTAGATTATCTTTTCCATTTTGGCTGAGTTTTAGTAGACTGTGGTTTTTAAGAAAGTGTCTCTTTCTTCTATATTTTTAAATATATGAGTAACTTTTTACTGGCTACATGATCTATGATGCTGCCCTTCTTTCATTACTAATACTTTACATAATCTTTTCTTTATGTTTCCCTGTTTTACTAAAGAATTATTACTTTATTATTTTTTTTCTGAAGAGCCATTTTTTTGTTTCAATGATTTTTTCTGTTGTTTTCCTCTTTCAATTTTATTGATCTTTGCTTATGTTTTTATTGTATTTTTCCTTCTTCATTTTGGATTTACTTTGCTTTACTTTTCCTGATTTATTGAGATGGGCAGTTAAATTACTGTTCTGAGTCTTTTCATTTTTTTTAATGTCAGAATCTGAGACAACCTTATCACCATTGTTGTGGCAGCGCCCTACATATTTTAACGTTTATTATCTTTTTCATTCAGTTTCGTATGTATTTTCCTTCTTTTGAGGCATCTTCTTTTCCCCTGGGACTATTTAGATCTGTAATTGTAAATTTCTTAGTGTTTACATGTTTTCCTCTTGTCTTTATGTTAATGATTTCTACTTTGATTTCAGTATTGTCAGAGAACATCTTATGTATAATTTCAATTATTTTGAATTTGTCAGAGTTTATGTTATAACTAAAAAGTGGTCTATTTTGTTAGTTCATGGACTTGAAAGAATATGTATTCTCTTGCTATTGGCTGTCATATGTCATTTGACATATATCTATGTCTGTTATTATATACACATTAATTAGATTCTGTCAGTTGCTTGTGTTGTTAAGATCTATGTTCTTGCTGAATTCTTATCTAAAACTTCTATAATTGCCTCAGAGGTGTTAACAGTCACAACTAAGATCAGGTAATTATTTATTTCTCCTTTCAGCTCTCTCAAATTTTGCTTCAAATATTTTGACTACATGTTGCTTGTCAGGTACACATTTAGAATCTAACTCTTCTTGGTGTAGTGATTCTTTCAACATTAGATAGCATCTTTCTTTGTCACAAGTAAATTTCTCTGCTCTGAAGCCTTTTTTTTTTTGGTTTGTTTGCTTTTTGTTTTTGTTTTTAGGGTATTTTTTTTCCTACATTGAATTTTCCTACTATTGTTGCAAATTCTGGTGAATCACTAATTATTTTAAATCAAAAAGGGAATAAGACTATAGCCTTTTAAAAATTTCTGGTAGGCAAGTAATTTCTCATTTTTTATATGATTAAAAACACTTAATATGTGTATTATTAAAATGAGCATTGAAATTACTTTGTAAAATTGGAAAATGATAGATTTCTTTGGCATCATATGACATCCACAGGTTGTTTTAGTCAACTTTATCTCGCTGTGACTAACAGACCTGACAAGAACAATTTCAGAGGAGAAAAAGTTTATTTGAAGGCTCATAGTTTCAGAGTTTTCAGTCTGTAAAAGGTCAGCTCCATTCCTCAGGTGTCAAGGTGAGGCTGAACATCATGATAGAAGAGTGTGGGAAAGAAAAGTGACTCGGAGAGAAAAGTGACTCAGGGCATTGCAATCAGGAAGCAGGAGAGAGACTCCATTTGCCAGATACAAAATATGTATCCCAAAGGCATACCCCTAAGCATCCTCCTGCTCCAACCATAGCCTCCCTGTCAACTCCTATCAGCAGATTCACTCACTGATGAGGTTAAGACTCATCATAACCTAATAATTTCACCTCTACACTTTCTTGCATAGTCTCACACATGAGGTTTTAGGGGACAGACATCTCACATCCATACCATAACACAGGTTATTTGAAAGGGAGATTTAAAAATGTCCTTTTATTGTCCTCTCATCCTGAGAGTTGCCAGATGGACAATACTTCTGACCTCAGGAACACTGTAACTTTAATTCTCTAGGCACAGAAATCTGTTAGAGAAAGTAGATATAACTCAAAACATTACAGAAAATGACATTTTTCTTTCATCAAGAAAGAAGATGATGGAATCAGATAAGTGTAGAAAGTGTTAATAATAAATTGTAATTAATATGCCAAAGAGAGTAAAGCAAATGTAAGGAACCAATGTTTGGTGAGCTGAGATATGCTTGCTCTTCCATGGGAATGTAATAAAATTCTCTTTATTAACAGTGATGGTTTATCAAGTCGCATATTTCAGAGAAAGAAATAGACGGACTTTGTAATATCTTTAAAGTCTTAGTTTTTTGCTTTCTTTTCCCTAATCTCTATACTTCCTCATAATCTAAATTTTAGGCTGATATTTTAGTTACTTAAATATTTGTGTCTTATATAAGTCAAGTGTGGAATCTTGAAAAGCATGATAAAATATACCATAGATTAATTGTAAGAAATAATCACATCACCTCTGATTGAAACTGTCTAGTGTTTACAGAAAATTGAATTCACTCTCTTTATCAAGATCTGTAAATCCTGTATAATCTATCCCTGCCTACCTCACTATTCGTGTTCTGCTCTTCCTATCAATCCAAAAAATATCTGCTATCTAACCAGCTGCATGACAGATATTCAAGAATGAAAACCCTGGGGCTGGAGTGGTGGCTTAGCAGTTAAGGCGCTTGCCTGGCATGCGCAAGTACACAAGAGTTTGAAACTCAGCACTACGTACACAACAAAGTATAGGAGCAACAAAAGCCACATGAAAAACTAAATGAAATTGTTTCTTTCTTTCTTTCTCTCTCTCTTTCACTCACTTCTCCTCTCTCTTTAAAAGAAAAAAGAAAAAAAAAAGAAAAAAGAATGAAAACCCAGGCACCAAGTCGTAAGTCAGTCTTTCATGAAGGGAGTACTCTAGTAAGGAGAATTAGATTTATCAAATTAAAAGATACTTGATTTTTTATGCGTTTAGATTTATGCAGACTTATTAAAGATTAATAAAACACTTTATTTCCAGATTCCCAGTTCTTTTCTGTAGTCTTTTGAATAAAAGAATCTTAATCATAACATTGCCATTAGATTGAACCAAGTACACACAGTTTCAGTCCTTGCACAACTACTTCAAAGTGCAAGTGACTATCTGACAGATACAATACATTACCGCATTCCTATATCACCAAGATTGTCTGTTTCCAACATGGTAATGTGAAGAGGATATTTTCCCACAAAAAAAATTAGAGTGTGTTTCTCCCACAGTTGTGACTTTTACAATAATGAAAATACTAGACATATTTATAGTTTTATTCTGCTGTGTAGAGGGCAAGATACACACTATTGCTTCAATTTTACACATGGAGAAACTAAAAACTTAGAATCTTAAATGCGCAAGGCCAAAGAGGTAATGGGTGTCATGGCTAAGATTGGAACATGCTTTCACTTCAAAATTAAGGTGTGTTTTAGCATCATAGATTAAATTCAGAAAGTCACTTTAAGGTACTTATAAACCTCTTAGTATTAAAATGTTGCTTGCAGGTTTGAATGTGGTTATTTGAGGAATGATCTGTAGGTTTTTTTTAGACGCTTAAAGGACAAATGGCTAATAATAAAGTATGAGTCTTCTACCAATACACATCTCACTTCTTTCTCTTTCATATTTGAGAAGCTACAAAAAAAACTTAAGCTAAGTTCCAAATGGACCATGCATTCAACCACTTCCCACTAGTTTGGAATTTATTCTGACACATGGAGGGAAGCAGTTCTTCTAGGTCTATAAAAGAAGGCTGCCTCCTTGAGACATAAAAGGAGCATCCATTTACTAGCTTTCACAGTTATTTGAAGCATCTCCATGTAAAATCAACCGTGGGTTTTAACATTAGCCTCTAATCCTTTTAGTACTGGACACAAGTGGGACAAGAAGGTTCCCAGTTTGTTCACTACTGCAACCTGAAGAAACTGGACCTGCTCATATACAGTTGAATCAAGGGAGAACTGAGTAGCAAAAGAGATCAACCTTAATGTCTACACTTCTGCAATTAGATGGGAAGAAGGACTAGAGACTTATCTTTTAATGAATGTGCACTGCTTCAGGAAATATAATAAGTCAGGGATTCCCCAAGAAAGCAAATCAAGGCATTTGTTTTAAGCTCTAAAAATAAAATTATAGGTACAACAGATGTGAAAGTGCTTTGCAAAAGTTGATAAAATGCTAGAAAAATGTGAAGGCATATGATGGAACAATCCCCCCAAACCCTCTCCAAATACTACATTCCATTTTGTGTGCATAAAATTGGAAGCAACAGAAAACAGCTTTGATAAAGAGTGGATAAGTAGGGATGACTTAAGAGTGATAAGTATTGTAATTAGAAATTAGCATGTTTTGATAGGATTACTTACATTTATTTTTATAATGCTTTTTTATTTGGGATACTCAAGAATGATATTTTTCCCATTGGAGAGCAGAGATTAATGTAGGTTAATTCTATTTGCATCTGGCTGACTGTTCTAAGACAGCTCCTGTGGGTTTAGGGATCAATCACAGATGAATTAACACAAAGCCCTTCTCTGCTGGCTCTCCGCTCATTTCTGACTGCTTACCCTGACATAGTGGTTACAATTCCCTTCTCTGTGAAACAGAAAAATAAAAAAGAAAGAAAGAAGAAAGGCTTCTGCTCCAGCTTCAGAATTCTTTATTTTTGACATTTGTTGGATTATTCGGGAAAACAGGATTTCTCCATGTACTTCTTTTGTCATTTCCTAAGAAAATACATTAATAGATTGAGGAATCTATATACACAAGTCTCAAAACTGTTGTATGTGCCCAAAGCATCATCCCTGAAACAAAATTAATGCAAAATTGGAATTCAATCCTACTCTGGCTTGCATGTACCAAATTGCTTAGGGGTTTAATCAACTGCTACTTCTCTTGTGGTTTTCCCAAAAGTCACTTCTTGCTATGTAGATTAACCAGAACTCTTTCTCATTAGGCAAAAGTCTTTGCCTTAGGAGACCGCAAGGGAGTAGAGTGAGCGAACAAATATAGACATCTCTTTTGCAGGAGGGCAGGAGAGGCATCCCAATGCTTGCTCCATTTTAACAATGTTTCTGCATCTCAAGTGTCTTTGTGAAAGATCTATTAACAATAATCCCTGCTGTAAGAAAGGGTCCTGTTGATTTAGCACAGCAGGTGATCTATTCTGAGCTGTGATGGTTGAAGTGTGATTTCCAAACCAAAAGCATCAGCAGCCATAGCACCTGATGACCTCTTGAAAATGCAAAATCTGGGTTTCCACCCCATGTCTGCTGAGGATGGGGCTCCTGTTTTGACAACCCCTTCAGGTTAATGCTGTGGCTACCTATGTTTGAGAACATGTGCCTCATGGAGGAGCCATCTTCCTGTACAAATGATTTTAATGAGGTTAATTTATTTTCATGCACCCTATCATGCACAAGTATCAGTTAAATAAATATTTAACTTTTATCTTCTTGTGATTATATTCCCTTTATATTTTTTTAAATTTCTTGGAGCTAATTATTTCCTTTTCACTTGCTTCATTTCCTGCATTTGATCAGCAATTCTTCCCAAATCATCTAACAGAATCAGAAAATTACTCTAAACACTATTTTGCTCCTGGTTGCTACAGCTACCTCTGCCCCCTCCTGTTCCCCAGGAGCGCTCCCTCCTGGGGACCCTCAGCTCCTACTGGACTCACAGTTTTCTAAGCCTTAGGCACAGCTCTCAGGCTGATGTTCCCTTGTCTTCTCTGTAAGGATTTCATTTTTTCTGTATCCACGGTATTTCTCTCTTGATTAACTCCTTTCTTCCATTTTACACCTCTCGGATAAAAGCTGAATGCAAATTGATGTTTTTTGAAACTTGTCTACAGGAATTCTTTTATTCTACTCCTAAACTTGAAAATTGATGATTTGTGTTGTTGTTGTTGTTTTTGTCGTCACTTTTAAAAACAAACTACTAAAAATGGCATGGAAGTCCAGTGTGTTACGATGGGACTTGTCCAGTGATGGAATTTCACTGTTAGAGGATCTGATCCAGCAGAAACCTAAGTTGCTATTAGAGAACCCTCCAAGGTCAAGATCTATATGACTTTTCTTTCTTTCCCTTAGTACTAAGGATCAAACCTAGGACTTTATGCATGCTAGGAAAGCACTCTACCACTGAGCTACATCCCCAGCACTTTTTTGGATTTTTAGGGGCTCCTGAATTTCATTCATGAGAATATTTGAATTTCTTATCATGGAAAAGAGGGAAAACATGGTGAACTTATGCCTGACTACTGACCCATGTTACTGGAAACAATCAGCAGTGAAGAGGTGAGGGAATTGGTCATTCTGAAGACTTTCATCTCTCAGCACCGGAACTTTTGCAGACCTCTTCTATGCTAAGATTCTCTAATCTGGAGCTGTTTTTGGTTCAGCTTACCCACAAAAAAAAAGCTTCTATATTCCAGCAGCTGTGGGGCTGTTCAGGGTCTAAAGCTCCTTATAAAGACATTCAAGCAATCTCTCTGCTTTCTGCCAGTACCTCACATGGGATGTTGAAGGTAGATTGTGCTTCCAAGTTTTGAGATTTTTCTGGAATTCTGCACTATGCAAAGCCTTTTTGTTGTTGATTTTCTATTGGAGTCTTGGCAGTTAGATTTCTCCTCCTTGCAAATTTTGAGTCCATAGATTTCTGTAATATGGCATAAGAAGAATAAATGCACAAGACATTGAAAAGAGGTCATTGACAGTGATGACAGTGACGATAGTGGGTTAAAGGATAAGAGGTCACAGTTGAAAACCAGTTTTCTCACTTAGGTGACTCAGCTTGTCTCAGAGGATGGTGTTGGGAGTACTGTGCTCAATAATCAAGAGAAAGAGTGGGTTTGGTGCATTCAGAGTAATGACAGAGCAATTCATAATTTGTTGATTTTGTGGTGCCTGTAGGTCTTGAATGTGAAGATGTCTCATAGTAAGCTGTGTATACTCTGTCCAAAAAGTAATCTGGTACACACTGAGAAATGGATGCTCTGCTGTATATATGGAAGTGGCTAAAATTTTTTCATATGAAGTAAAAAGGACAGAGGATGGAATCCTAGTAAACACCAATATTTTAACGGTACTTAAGAAAAATTTTATAAAGAAGCAGCATTTTGAATCCTAAGGAAGCAAATTGGATCAGATGTGCAGGAGATTTGCTTAAGAAGTATCTATAAAGGACAAGAGGGAGTGAGAAGCATGACAGATCTCAGACTGGAGTGCACTTCTTGGAAATTTTTTCCCACGGAGGTCTCTAGGCAAAGGTTTTTCTCAGTCATTAATTTGAAATATGCAAGGAGGAGTGGGAACTTGGTGCAAATGTGGTGGCAAATCCAAAGGAACTGGGGCTGTTAACCATCTCTGCTTCTCAAAGCCGTAATTGTTGAAGAAGGTAAGAAAGGCAGATCATAGAAATATGAAAGATCCTAGAAAAAATGGTCCTACCAATGCCACAGAGAGGAAGTTACATGTATTTTACTCATAATTTTGCTGAGAAGAGAAATGATGGATAAATTATTTTAAAACTGCAAACTCAAGCCTAAAACTCTGCCCTGTAAAATCTGTAGTTAATAGGCATGTTCAAAAATGTGCATAATTGGAGGCAACATTAACACTGGAGAGAACATAGCTCTAGAGAAGATGATGGATTGGCTTTAAAGTTTTGAACCATTTATAATTTTCAAATATGCACTTTGAGTTGATTTGAAATATTTCATACTTGAATTTCCTAATGGAGTTAATTAATCACAGCTTATTTCATTGCAAGCACAGCACCAATGAGAAACAACGTAGACACAGCATAAATGGAAATCAAGGCACATCACTCCTATGTATTTAGTGTTGAGGAAGAGATTTTCCCTAAGCCTCGGTTCTGACTTTGTTAACATGCTGCATTCCAATATAGGTGGAAATTCAGTTAGGACTATAGACTCTCAATTTTTATACTATTTTCTTTTGGAATTTTAAAGTCATCATGTATTTTTATTATTCTTTTGAATTACAATGGGAAACTAAAAAAAGAGGAGGGGCTCAATATTTCAAAATCCTTACTGGATCCTTGTAGCTTTGAAAAAATGGTCCAGAAGCATGGAACTATTTTCAGAAGAACTTACAGTTTATTGACCATGTATACAAACAGCATAGAAACAGAATTTAAGAAATCAAAGATAAATGTTTTATTTTCTAAAAAATTAAATCATATTTCAAATCTAATTTCTACCACCAGCTCAGATTGTAAAGTACAGGTTTCCCCACTGTGTTCTAGAATGGTATGGATATTCAAGGGTTGGTTTCTCAGTTTTAAAGTTATTTACCCTCAAAGATGTTAATTTTCTTTGTGGTACTGGGATTGAACCCAGGGCATTCTAATGCTGAGCTATATCCCCAGTTCATCAAAAAAATTTTTTTTAAACATTTTTTTCTATTTTGAGACTGGGTCTCTCTAAATTACAAAACTGATCTTGAACTTGGCATCCTCACTGCATCATTCTCCCAAGTAGATGAGGTTGTAGACACGTGCCACCTTACCTGACTCAAAGGTAATAAGTTTCTATAATTTAATTATCAGTATCCTTTTATGGTTGTGAATTATCAAATACAGTTCTGACTTAGGGGACAAATGTCTTTCTTTTGTGTTACCAAGTGTCTAATAATTTTGATATTTTTGTTTAGAATCCTAAATGAAAGAAGGGTGACCTGAAATAGTCTTAATAAAATTAAAAATGCTTTCCTATGTACTTCATGGGACATGCCAGCAAACGATTTCCAATAGGTTCTTATGTATGAAGTGGTTAGGTATTGAAAAAACATTTGAAAGGAGAGAAGTGAGTCCTTACACTCACTCTAATGAGACATCTGGTTGGCATCCACTCCTCAGGGTCTAAACCGATCTGCTCTAAAAAACACTGATTAAACAGGATCATATTTAAAACACTTCCAGAATATGTTCATTGTTTAGAACATGAAAAATATATGATTGATATCTAACAGGAGAATAGTTACAAAGATAAGATGACTTTCCAATGATCTCCATTTCCATTTCTCTATGAACATCTAAGTGTATGTATGCATGTGAAAACTGTGCATGCACACAGATATGTATAATAGTGAAATGCTGTATGGTATATACAAATTTATATATATATATATATATACATACATAAACATATTGTGATGATTAATATTATGTGCCCTTTGGGTAATCAGATATTTTACAAAATATTACTCCAGGTGTGTCCTTGAGAGTGTTTATATAAATGTTTATATATTTGAGTGTATAGACTGATTAAAGCATAATTTTCTCCCTAATATGGATAGACCTAATCCAATCAACTTAAGGCCTGGATAAAACACAGTAAATAATTTTTTCATTCTCTCTCTCTCTCTCTCTGCTTGCCTTTCCATCAGCTGAGACATTCTCCTGTCTTTGGACTCAGACCTGGACTAAAACTTATACCATTAGCTATCCTGATCCTTAGGCCTTTGGATTTGTACTAGTACCACACCATAGGTTCTCTTGGGTTCTCACTGCAGATATTGTGACTTTTCAGTCCCTATAATTCACTTGAATCAACTCCTATTGGTCCTGTTTCCCTGAAAAACCCTGCCCAACCCCAGCCTACACACACACACACACACACACACACACACACACACATTCATGTATGGCAGAAAACAATAATATGCTTCTAAATTCAGAGCAGAATTATGAATCTTAAAATATAGTTAAGCATGTAGGGTGCTTTTTTTCTATTTTTGGTACTGGCAGAGCTTCAACATCTTGAAGTTGAAAATAATTATTTCTGTTATAATTGTGAAATGTATGAAATTAGTGCTTTTAGGGACATACGTGATGATAAAAAACAATTGAAGTCATTAAGCCTCAGTGAGCTTATTAAAGTGTTTACTGATTGAGTGATTTTGTGTTGAGCTGAATTCAGGTACATCTCTAGGGGTGGCATCAGTAATCCATCTGAATTTTCCATTACTGCTAACACTGAAAAAAAGTAAGAAAAAGGTAATTAAAATTATAATTAAACTAACACTGAGAAATAACTTGAGAGAGAGGAAGTATATAATTTTGTTCAAAAGTTTTCTTTTAAGAGAGGCTTTCAGATTTTCAAAGATAAAAATGTCATGGTTGTACATTATGCATTTCTTCATGATTGACATTATTATTATTTATTATTATTAATATTAATTATTTTTACTATTACTGGGGATTGAATTTGGGGTGCTTTACCACTTTTTATTCTTTTATTTTGAAACAGGGTCTCGCTAAGTTGCTTAGGGCCTCTCAATCGCAGACACTAGCTTCAAATTTGCAATCCTCCTGACTCAGCCTGCCAAGTTACTGGGATTACAGGTGTACTCCACCACGCCAGGCTAACATTTGATTTATTTCTAGAGTTCTGTGATATTAAAATGGAAAAGGGAATCTGCATGGTAAAGTGAGTATAGCAATCCTTTTTAGGTAGCAGAAATTGATATGCTATCAACATAGATACATAAAATAATATATTTCTACATATATAAATATGTTGAGGAATCAAATACTAAAGTTTAATTAATAAATGTTGGTTCTGGGGTGGAGATTTGTGAGAAGTGACATAAATTTTTCAAATGTCATGTGTGCTTTTCTGTGTTCTGAATTCTTGGTCATGTGTCCCACGGCTTTTATTAAAAAAAATAAATAGGTGGTCACAGCAGCACACACCTATAATCCCAGCAGTTTGGGAGACTGAGATGGGAGGATTGTGAGTTCAAGGCCAGCCTCAGCAATTTATGAGACCCCTAAGCAACTAGGTGAGATCCTGTCTCAAAAATTAAATAAATAAATAAATAAATAAAATGGGCTGGGGATATTGCTCAGTGGTTAAACACCCTGGGTTCAATCCCTGGTATCAAAAAATAAAAATAAATAAATAAAAGAGCAACTATTCTAGGTCTTCATATTTATAAGATTTGCTTTAAGATAAAGAAGAATGACTTCTAGAACAATTTAAAAGGAATCCATTCTTTAAAAGATTACAATTATTTTTCTAAATCTTTTTGAATATTTGTCCCTTAAACTGGTTCTAAAGCAGGTTATGTTTAGGGAATATGAGAGACCACTCATGAGAGGAATAGGAGTGAGATTTATGAAGGTGAGTTCTCAAATGAAAGGGCTTTGCCAGGGTGAGGTGTGGAATGGAGGTGCCAGGAGAGAAAAAGGCTTGAATGATGTGGGAAGTTCCTCTTTTTTCTTCCCTGTAAGAAAGTAAGGATGTACAAGAGGTAAGTTTGCAACTCAGGAAAATGAGGGATGAGCCTGCATCCTGCAGATAGGTGGCAGCTGACAGCGCTCTGGAGTGGATGTGAGAGATCTGACAAATAGAGGACCTTTAGCCATGCAGAATACCAAGTGAATGCAAGAGCTCCAGTGAAACCAAGACTCTTCATGATGCAGAATCCCAAGCAGTCTCAAGGGTTAGGAAGGCCATTTAACTCTCTGACATTCCACAGGAGCTGTGGAGTAGAGCTGACAGCGGGGCTGCTGCCTGCGTAAGAAATTAGCTCCTCCTCATCCAGTCAGCTGCAGAAACCAGCAAAGCACTTCAGCTGTACCAGTGTCCAGGCCCCGTGCCCAGAACTTCTGATTTAAGTTACTCTGGATGGCACCCTGGCATACAGATTTTGTAGAAAGGTCCTGAGATGATTCTGATGTGCTGCCAGGGGTGAGAACCACTGTTCTCATGCATATTGACCACTGATTTAGTGACCTTGAGATTTTTCATCTCCTAGGACTGAACTTGAATGAGAAGCAGTTCACTCTCCTTAGGATTTCTTTCCATTGACTCTCCGGCCTCTGGTTCTGCCTATTAAGGGCAAAGTGACTTATTCTCAGATAATTATGATGCTGAGTCTCCAGACAGTTCAACCAGAACCCAGGAGAAGAGGATTTTGTAGGCAGAAGTGACAGATATTTTAAGGGGGAGGGGAGACACCACCATCATTTATTATTGAATTACAGTCCTAAAAATATTTTTCTCTTGTGTATACATGCCTTTGTGTCCCATGTGAAAAACAAACAGTATAAAAGAAAGAAGCAGCAAGGTTGGTCAAAGAGTTAGATGCCCTTTGGGGTTGACTTTAACACCTAGATGGCTGCATTTAAGATTAGGAATGCAGAGCTTTTGTGCCGTGCATTTTCACATCATTATGTTTTCATGCCACGAGAGCAATTTTGATACAAAACAACATTGCTCTCAAAACCGAGTGCTGTCCTTTGGAATGAAGGCAAATGAGGATTTAGAACCCTCGCAGGTTGTACTGTCAGTACTAATTTGAGTGCTAAAGTTCTATTTGCAAACCTAAGTAAACAGGAATGTAGACAGCTTGAACAAGATGAAATTGTGATATCGCCCAAAGGAACAAGCTGATCAGGGGGAGCTCAGCACGCATTTGAATCAAGAGCATCTGCAGCAACTTTAACTCTGCTTCATGTAGCCTGGGCTCAGCTGCAACAAGGGAGGCTTAACCCGTGGCACCAGGGATGGAGGGCAGGGAGACATACACTGGACATTCTGATAGCCTCTCCAGACTTTTCAGTACATGAGGGCTTGTGCTAGAAATTACTGCAGCCAATTCTTCTGCAGCTGTCCATCACAGTGGGCTCCAGCAAATTCTGATGCCTGATCTCATCAGCCTGTTAATAAATATTTATTGGATGTTTAGTGAGTACGTGGTAGCAAAACTGAATTTGTACTAAATTCGAATATAAAAGGTTTTCTGATTTAGACAATGCACATTAAGATACATGAAAGGATTCTTCCCTAAAGAAATATAAGTAGCTGTTCATATAATCAAAAGCCTTACAATCTAGCAGCACCCAGGGTCTTCTTTTGAAAGCAGAGAAAGAAAAATTTCTTTTTATGTGAGGACTTGAGCCCTGTGTAAATCCAGCCACGCTGTCCCAGTTAGCTGGCCTCTCTGCTTGAGCAGACAGACTGTCTTAGGTGGCAAAGTTGTGTTGCTTGGGTTCATAAGGTTTCAATCTGAAACCTGGGGATAGTGACTGAGTCTATGCACAGCAAAAGAAGGAAAAGGTGATGTGCCTTCCTATGTTGACAAAGTTTGGCTTCTGGGGATGTGGGACATTATTTCAACAACACTGATACAGGAGAGCTAATCAAGTTGAGCAGTAAGATTAATACTAAGTACCCGCACTCCCTGTGGGCAAAGGAAGGAAAACTGTCACCCACACACAGGGAAGAGTTAAATGAAACCCTCTTCTCTCCTAAGGGGTCTCTTGTCTCTTTGTTCTTAGGTTATAAAGAATAGTCTGTATCCAGCACTGTGTGGAATACAAAATAATTTTCCCTACTAACTAAAAATGACCTCTCGTGGTCAGACTAGACTTGCTATGAAGAAAGAATTTGCTTTCATAAATATTTTTTCCATCACTTCTTGATCACCAAAGGCAAATGGAAAATAAGACTAAGGAAATAACCATCTTTCTAATAGTGAAAGTAAGACTGAAAGAAATGAGTGAAAACTAGTCTAGAATAATAAGCATTTACTCTTTAATTTTTGAAATGTGTGTGTGTGTATTCACACTCACTTGTGCACATGAAAGCACTTTTGAGGTCACCTGCACAAAAATATTCAAATTGGAAATTTCATCAACTTAGAGGTACAAAGTTAGTGGAAAAGACACCAGAACCTCCCCTAGGACTCCAGGAACCCTTGGAAATACAATATCTTTTGCATGCATATATCTGCATTTTTTTCTAAAGACAGGGTTTTGCAAATGTTGGTGATCCCCAAAAGATTAGCCTTAAGCTAAAGTAAAATGGAATTAATAATTTAGAAATATATACAAAGATTAAGATAGCATTTAATGTCCCTAAATTATCCAGATGGATTTCTAGTACCTTCAAATCTGAATTCACCAAACCAAACTTGCTTAAAAATAATTTCTTATAATTTTAGGGGATAATTTCTTTTTTTCTTTCCTTTTTCTTTTTTTAAGAGAGAGGGACAGTAAGAGAGAGAGAAAGACAGAATCAATTTCATTTAGTTTTTCATGTGGTTTCATTGCTCAGACACTTCGTTGTGTATGTGGTGCTGGGGTTTAAATCCATGTACTGTTGCATGCCAGGCAAGCACAGTAACCGCTGAGCCACCGCTCCAGCCCCTGTGGCATAGTTTTCTTATGAAAAGTTTTAATAAGTTATTTACTGTCTAACCTTCTAATATATGGAGACAAGTAAAGAAACTTGTCTCCTGTAATTTATTTTCTTTCACTTATTACTAGTCACTTGGTCTAATTTCCCTTATATTTTGGTGTAAGTTTGTCATGTCATAATTGTTGCCACTACACTAAAATACATTCATGGGGATTGTGTGAATTCTTAATCTTGCACCAAAGATAGTTAACAATATATAATTTTAAAATAATGTCAACTCCTAAAATAATCTAAAAAGACCAGCTTCATATAATGGTCACACCACACGTTTTTGCAAAAGATTTGTCATGAACTGTTACGCAATGAGACGCAGTATTTAATAACTGTATAATACTGCTAATTTTAAGAAATGTGTGTTCTTCTTTGTATCAAATGAGAAATGCAGAGTTGGAAGAAGAAAAATCCCTTATTACTTCTCCCCCTTATTCAAGGTCATACTCCGGTGGGCTGGATTTTCTTTTCCACGCTAAATGCAATCTGTTGCAGTCTTTATCTTGTGTTACATGCCATATAAACCTAAAAAGCATATCCCATAACATTGCATGTTATTAGTAAGTCA
This sequence comes from Aplodontia rufa, assembly GCA_004027875.1. Classification (NCBI taxonomy): domain Eukaryota; kingdom Metazoa; phylum Chordata; class Mammalia; order Rodentia; family Aplodontiidae; genus Aplodontia; species Aplodontia rufa. The sequence goes on from PVKS010000917.1 coordinate 58,747, forward strand.
GCTGATTTTCCATGTAATATACACTCTTTGATGTTTCTGATACTGTTTTGGAGTTCTTTAGTTTCTTTAAATATTATCAGACCCTTATCAATATAACATCTCTCCTTTACGTTGTAGTTTGAATTTTATGATGTTTTTCTAGAAGGTCTAATACTGAAGTTCTCCTGTATGGCTTTGCAGTACAATATTTATATTTTATTTGCTTAATAAAATAGATGGAGCAATTAGTGTAATAAACATCTCTATATTAAACAGAAAATACAATTTTATTGGTTTGATAATACTAATTTGATGCATTTGTTTTCCTGTTCTCTTTTGATTAATTAGAAAAAAATGAACTTTGTACTTTTGCATCAAAACAAAAAGCAATTTGCTTTATATAAACACACCCTTCCATTTGTATATAGACATTTTTAAAATTAACTAACTTATGTTGATTTCTCAGAATTCATGCTTTCAAGATGAAAAAAAAACAAAAAAGATTGGGATAAGAAGATACATAAAATAACACCCAGTATTCTACTTAGAAGAAAAAAAATTTTCCCCCAGTACTGGTGTTTGAACCCAGGGCCTGGTATATGCTAGGCAAGTGCTCTACCACTGAGCTACATCCCCAGTCCTTAGAATAAGATTTCTGATGAAGATCTCTTTTCCCTAATTCTGAAGATCAGAATTCTAATATGATGAAATGCTACTTCTCATCTAACTCATTTATAATTCTAATATTAGAATTATATAATTAGTGTGTGTCTATCACAAAGCATGTCATTTAAGCAGTATGGTTATTTGTATTTTTAGAAAGTAGGAGGGACATTTAAAAGCTTCTTCTGATCCAGAATCGTTCACCTCGAAAAGAAGGAGGAATAACCAGCCTGGCAGTAGGAGGCAGCTGGTTGCACTTAGACTGGTGCCCCCCATTTCTTCTCCTTTGTGGCTTCAGACATTCTCATGTTTCCTGTGGCCAGGTGCCCTGATTTCTGCATACTGATGCAGAGATGGTGGCAGCCTCCTCCAGGATCATCCTACTTTAATGTCCTGAATATTCAAGAATAACACCAAGAAAAACAGTTTCTTTATCAATATGAATGTGTTACAGAGTCTCCTCAAGACCTTCAGTACAGGTCTGCCCTTTAAAACGATGGCAATTCTCCTAGGATTTCTCCACAATTTGGTTTCTAATCCTCTGGGAAGAATAATCCTCTCCAGAAAGACCCATTTTTATGTTAAGTATACTCTGTTCTTTTCCAAAAATTCTCGTTTCTGAATTTAAACACCTCTTACCAACTTGATAGCTGAAAGGCCAGTATTGACCCAATATTTCTGTGAGTCATGTGTGGGAAATAAAAATCTAACTTGTGATCTACCAAGGTGTTTTATCTGGCAAATATGTTGAATCCTAGGAGACCTTCTCCTAAGAACATTTTAAATATTCTTAGGAGAATATTTATAAAATATGACTTTTTATTCCATTTTTTTAAATCAGGAGACCAGAGACATGCAAAATGAAGGTCAAAAATCAATATGTGAAAAAGGGTGTTGAACAATAGAACTAGAGACATTATTAGGTTTCTTCCCCTCCTGAAAAGTAAAACAATATCATTTCTTTTTCTATAGCATTTCCCCAAAAATGTAAAGCTGTAGAAACTTTGAAGAACCAGTAATAAAGATACTTCTCCACCTGCAGCTAAAACTAATGAAGTGTTTCAGTTTATTCGTTATTTTCTATCATGCTCCCTCTTCCTGCAGGCATCTTTCTTTGTTCTTTCAGAGACCCATAGCATCTGAGTCTACAGCCCAATTATACATAAAAGATTATTGATAAAGGATGCAATAAAAAAAACTTCTTTAAAGGAAGCAGGTACTGAAACTGGGAGAAGTGGCCATCATCTCCAGGCTCTATACACTGTGTCTTTACTGATTCTCTAAAGGAAATTTCTCTTTTAGAATAGAAATGTATAAGAAATAAGAAGGCTCAATATCCGAGTTAGGAGTTGGTTACATGAAATTCTTATACAGCAACAACAAAATAATGATAGCATTGGATACTTCCATTTTTATAAGTTTGAATATTGTTTTGCTTCTAAAAGTTGCTTCACTTTTTCTCCCCTTAGTATATGTTAAAGTTCCCTTGGCAAATTTGAGCCTGAACCCTCTTAGGAGTTTGGGCTGGAATTTCAAACAGAGGGCAGTACGTCTGGGCCAGGTAGCTAGGAACATGGCTGTGGTGCTCAAAGCGAGCATAAACAAAGGAGATACTATGCTTGAGAGAGCACGGATTTTCAGGACCCGAATTTAGACCTGGATTCGAATTTATTAGTCAGCCTTTACCTGCATGCATTGTGACAGGTTACTTTTTTATTTTAGCATCACTCTTTTTTTTTTTTTTCCACATAAAATAATCCCTGGGGACAAACTCAAGAATAGCATTATTCTGAGATTTCAGTGTTTGCTTCTTCCTGAATTCATAATAACAAGGGAGTGACATTGATACCTGTTTGTTTCCATGGGGCATTGTGAGCAAAACCACAGCACTAAAAACAGACAATTAATGCTGACAGATAGAACTGCTTGTGAGTTACTTTTATTTAGAAGACACTTGTGACTTAATTTCTTTGTATTTGTTCTTGTTTTGAATCATTAATTTTTTTAAATTCAAAGATATTTATGGCACTTATTTTCAAAATTAGGCTTTTGTGTTTAGAAAAATCACTTAGTTTATAAGCATCTATGGAAAATAGATCTTATTAATTCAAAAAATCAGCAGACTGATTTGTATTGTAGTTGGTTAGTGAATCCATGGCATACCACATGATAATGGCTCTACAATTGGAGTTTAAAGCAGAGAAAATTCATTTCCATGCTTTTTGCTACTGCATTAAAGCCCATAAATACTACATATTGCTGAATTCAATTTGGTAGTGAAGGGAAGGCATATAGATACTATAACATCTTTTTCCAACAAGTAAATCAAATATGTCAAATGAAAGGATTAATGCCATTTTATGGTATTTGGCAAATTGAGTGGTCTTCATAATTAAAACATATATAGAATTTGAAGTTATTGTAAAGTAACATTGATTTAATTTAAAAAAATTTATATGTCTGACACAACAGAATCTCTATACTGATAATTGCATTCGTTTCTTCTGCTGGTGGAAAAGTGCTTTGAGATATGCATGCACTTAGAAGAGCACAGTCCAAACTTTTCTCTAGGGTACAATGTGTTTTATAGAACTCTCTACTGGGCAATTACAGATATACCATCCTCTAGTACTTTATGTAAAAATGCCAAATGACACATTTTAAAATCTGTATTTAGTTACCCAGTGGTTTTCTCCTAAAAACTGTATTTCCTCAATACTGTTTCCTTTATGGATCAATAAGGGTATTGACTACGTTTCTTGGAAATATTGATCATCCTTAGTAAAATAAGTTTCCCAGTGGTTACAAATGACTTGTGGATGTGCTGAAAGAAAGTTCATTGATTTCAAATCCAATAATTCCATATGCAGCAGATAGAAACTCTTATGAATGCCATTTATTTATATGTTCCAATTATATTGCTCAGCTCATAGGACTCAAGATACTGGTTTATCATTATGACTGTACCTTTGAAGCCAATAATAAAAATACCAATACCAAATTATGAATAAAATCAGTTTTACTTAGGTCTGTATTCATACAATAATACTGTACCATTAAAATAATTTGTTTCTTCAAATTTCAATGAAACCTTGCTTCCTTTGTGTTTTCATTCATGTGATGAGTTATTTCTCCTGAAACTATTTCTTATCATACACATATTTAAATTATAATCTCATCTTAATCAATGTCTATATTTTTAAAAAACAAAAAAAAAGTAAAACACAAAAAGGTGCTCTTAGAAACTGTGACATTAACTGAAACCTTCTGGAGAATGGCATTCATTTAGAATAATAGTCTAATAGCATTAGTATTAATTAATTAATTAAAAAGCAGTTTCTGTGCTAATACATTTAAAAATATCTTTTTACAAAAATTTCTTCTATGTAATGAGTTTTTTGCAGTCTAAAGCATTGGTGTGGGTTGTGTATATGTAGGTACTAGGCAGACCCACTACAGTGATTTTGTTCCTGCAAAGATTCAACTTGGTGGCAAATTAGAGGCAAGTTTAGAAAACAAATGGCCCCCATTGTGCCCTAATTGTCTGCTAGTCATCTTGCCAAAAAAGTCCAGCTGTAGTGTTCTTGGGGTGATTGAACATGACCCTTGGGTATGTCTGCCATTTCAAGGCAAAGGAAAATTCCACCCCAAATAACTGAAAGTCTGGAATTCTCCCTTTGTCTTTCCCTTTTCTGCCCCGTCTATTCAGATTTAATATCCAGATTGAATGCTTTGTCTTAAAATTGATGCTTTGCTTCTTCCCCTATGGCTTTGCTTTTGGTGCCATAACTCTTTACCTACGGGGAAGTAAGATTCCCCGAGTTCAGACCCCTGTGAAGCACTGACAATGAGCAAGATGAAATCTGTACTTCAGGTGAGTCTGCATTCACTGGTGAATCTCAGCTTAACTACAAGAAGGCATTTCAGTGTCAAAACCAGAGCAAAGATGTGTTGATGCCATCAGCTGCTTTTTGGAGAATAAGCATGCTTACTTGAGTAATAAACATTTTGGTCCTAACACTGAAAAGGTAATGTCAGTACAACGATTGTCAGTGAGATACCTCAACCACTGTGCAACACACAGAAATTTTAAAAACATAATTATAAATCCAGACAGCTTTATACAATTATGCTGCTAAAATATAAAATGACTCTACTATTACATGAAAAATAAGATTGACCATGTATTATATATCATATCATGTTGTGTATAAACAGGTTTTAAGGCATAAAGAAAATTTCTACCAAACTTATTTTGACTTGAGTATCCACTCCTTTCAGGTTTGCATCGCCAAGTGAAACTTCTAGACTGGTGTCAGCAAGTATCCGGCGGGATTAGTTTCCAGTTCTGAGCTAATGGCAGACGTGGCTAATCAATCATGGCACTCTTTCTTGCTGAGTCCAGATTCAGCCTTAGGTAGCATCACAAGTGCCAAATCCATTACTTTATATAATAGCTGCCGGAAGAACTGTGCAGCGAAAGATTGTATTTGCAATCCAAGTTTTGGGCAGCTTTTCTGGGTTGCAACAGTTGAAGAACACTGATTAAAAAGAGAAAATGGCTAAGAGTACATAAAAATCATTCAATTTAAGTAATTTATCCTTTTAAACATAATAATTTATATGTTCCAAGGAACCAACAAAGCTTTCAAAATTCTAATTATCAATGGTACTAGGATCAAATTATTCCCTTGTCATCAACTACTCTTGCCTTGTTTAGTAGTCTAACCTTCTTCTAAAAACTGCCTATATTCTTACCTTAACTTGAAGTCATCTCCAATTCCTCAACTTTTTCTCATCTGGCATCCATCCCTAACACTCCACTTCACTTGGATTAAAGAAATCACTTCAATGCAATTAAATCCAGCAGAGAATTTTCAACCTTATTTTTCTTGATTTCAAAGTAGTCTTCAATATTGTTGATTTCTTTTTTTCTATAAGATTTTTCTCCTCTTATTATCTACCATAGAACACAATCTTGGGTTTCTTCTCCTTCCTTGTCTTTCTTAAATTGTGTTTATTATTATTATTATTATTATTATTATTATTTTATTATTATTTTTACCTTTTATAAATCTGTAACTAAATTTTAAGTGTTATTGTTCAGGGTTCTGTTTTTCCATTTGCATATTCTTCCCTGGGTGGACTCATCTCCCTCTGCATGTTGAATTATCTTCTATACACTTATGACCCACAGCCCCCGCTCTATATTTGAAGTACAATCATATGTCCTAGGCTCCAGGAAGATAGTTCCAGATGCCCTAAGTTGCTTTGTCCAATCAAATCAAAACAGGATGCTTTGCCTCACATAACTGCTACTGCTTCCTCAGTGAACCCTGTCACAACTAAGAGCCCCACATTCCACCCTGTTGCTCAGACCAGAAATGGGACGTTCTCTTGACTGATTTCTTGTCCTCACCTCTCACCATCCTTTTCATCTGTTCATTCCCTTTTGCTGTCAGTATTTTTCAAATCGATCCATTTCTTTGATTTCCAAGATCACTGATCTAATTAATTTCCTTATGTCTATCTCTGTCCCATCCAAGTCATTCTTTACTTTGCTGCTAAAGCAATTGCTATCTAACTGGTTTGTCACTTCACCACTCAAAACCCTGTTAATACACTGGCCATGGTGGTGCACGCCTGTGATCGCAGCAACTCGCAAGACTGAGGCAGGAAGTTGGCAAGTTCAGGTCAGCCTCAGCAACTAGCGAGGCCCTAAACAAATTAGACCCTGTTCAAAAATTTTTTAAAAAGGGGTTCTGGGGACGAGACTCAGGGGTTAGGCATCCCTGGGTTCAATCCCCAGTACCAAAACAAAACAAAATAAAAAATGACTAATATTCCTCTTTATCATTTACATCATATCCAAAATTCTCCCAAGATTCTCTGTGGCCTGACTCTTTTTTTTTTTTTTTTTAAAGTGAGAGAGACAGAGAAAGAGAGAAACAAGTTTATTCAGTTTTTCACATGGCCTTAGTTGCTCCAACACTCAGTTGTGTACGTGGTGCTGGGGTTTGAACCCGGATCCTCGTGCTTGCCAGGCAAGGGCTGAAACCGCTGAGCCACCGCTCCAGCACCTCGCTTGATTCCTTTATGTTTTCTGGCTGCAAGATTCAGTTGCTTTTGTTTGGAACTGCATCTGTGCTGGGCTTGTCTCTGTGCAATAGAGGATTGTCTTACCTGAGAAATGGGACTTGTTTTCTCCCCTTCATCCCAGCACTTCTTCCACGCCCTCATTATTAGCATAACTGATCATCTTCCAGGGTCCAGACCATAAGTCTGCCCTTCACAGAGCAAAGCTTCTTTGAATGCTCTGGTTGAGTCAGTGACTCCCATCGCATTCTTCCATCTCACTCTGTCTTCTGTTTTAAAATTATTACCATCCTTGTGCTTTTCATTATTAATTGCACAAAGGTGAGTTTTACATTTGTCCAATTCTTGGCTGTATCTTTAGCATAGTCACTTCAGAAATGTTCTGGAAATGCTGGTACTTTGAGGAACTTTGTGGAGAATTTGAAGCATTTTTCCTCTTCAAGAGCACCACTTTTCCCTAGAGGAAGTTGTGTCTGCCATGGGATATAATCCTGCAGCACTGGAAGGGTCCTGCTTTTCCCTAATCCAAGGTCAGAGAAACGATCAAGTTTGGATATGTTTTGCTCACTGTCTGGAAATTGCATCTTGAGTAGGGTGGCAAATAAGCGGAATTCGGGAGTTAGTCCCTTTCCACTGGAGGTGCGGTAGGTGCTCCTGAAGTTCCTGTCTCAGCTCCAGGGAGCTACCTTGGAGTTTTCCTGCCTTCAGTCCTGCACCCTTTGTTGCTTATCTGGGCTCTATATTTCTAATGAATTCTACTTTTCTTAAAGTTGTTTTCTTTTTTTTTTTATATAAAAAGAGAGCCATAATTGGTGGCTTGACTTTTGTTTTTAACATGTCAAAAATACACCATGATTTATTTGGGATTCTGGATTGATGCCTTTGGTTTGTGCACATTGTAGCTGATATTCTAAGTAGATTTTATTTTCCCCATGCTTGGATGCTATGTCAGTCTTTCAACATTTCCACTTCAATCAATCCTTATTCATGCATCCACTTACACATGCCCCTCCTCCTGCCATGTTCATTTAGCACTGTGTCTCAGATTTTGGCTAGACATTAAGAGAACAAGGGTGAAAGCACATCGTTTTTCTTCAAAATGTTGATGATGAGATACACGAACAAACTGTCTCAGCTCCTTTCAAAGTGATAAATATTACTCAAGAATTAAACAGAGAAATGGTATGCTGGACAGTAAGGACTTGGTCCCTGTGACAATCCGGTGATAAATGGAAGGCTGCTGGAAGAAGGAACAAGGAGGCTGTGAACAAGCGTGGAAGGAGCACGATGTGCTTGTGAGGATGCTGGAGTCAGTGGGACCCAAACCTTGACTCAGGAACTGTGGCACATTTTTCAAACCAAAGAAGGCCCCAGAACAAAGCCATAACACCAAAACCCCACAAATTCTGGACTCATTTTATATTGCTAAATATAGTGAGTGATCTGTTGATGGGAGCACAGAGGAACACGTTAAATGATACCATGAGGATGTAATCAACAAAAGTCCGTAACTTAGAAAATTCCACAGAACAGGGGCTGGAGCAGTGGCTCGGCAGTTGGATCACTTGCCGGGCACACAGGAGGACCTGAGTTCAAACCCCAGCACCACATACACAACTAAGTGCTTGAGAAACAAAAACCAGATGAAAAAATAAATGAAAATAGATTATTCTTTCTCCCTCTCACTCTCTCCCTCTCTCTTAAAAAAGAAAGAAGAAAATTCCACAAAAGCAAAAATCTCCATTTTGTGATAAAGACCCAGAGGAAACAGAGGTATGGAAATCTACAGATGTAAAGGAATTTGAGAAGTAATAACCATGAACCCTGGGACTTGTTTGGATCCTGATTCAGAATCCACTGGAAAAGCACATCATTGAGACAAATACAGAAATTTAAATATGCACTGGATTTTGAGAAATAATTATAAATCCATAACCTTGAAAGTGATGTTACTGTTATATTTAGGAAAGCCCCTTATATTTTACAGACTCATGCAGGGATCTTTACAATAACTAATAAGATGTTTCAAATTTGCTTTAAAGTATACCCTTCAGAAAAGGAAGTGAAATGGGCGTTTACCAAAAGCAGAAAGGACATGAGTTTTTGATGAGCATTAGAGAGCTAAAAGAGAATAAACATATTAAACTGTTTTAATTAAAAGTAAATAAAAATCCTTGATCTGTCATTTACCCACATAACAGCTATGTGATCTTAGACCAATCTATCTTAACCTCTCTTATTTATTTGTAAAATAGGATCAACAACAGCAAACTATTCTTTACCTTTAGGATTGTTGAAAGGATTACATAAGCCAGTTTATTAAATGATATGATTAGGTCAAGCTTGCACAGAAGTTTTTGTCACTGTCACTAGTAACTGGTGCAGTGTGAGGAAAAAAACCCATGAGAAAGGAAGGCTGGAGGGGAACCTGAATATATGAGAAGTCTATGATAGCGATAAAAATTAAAAGGTGAAAAGTTAAGTTTCAGAAACATAGAGTGGTGGTCTTTGGGATCGGTGAATATATTTGACCCTGGCTATCCAATGTGCCTATGGTTCTAGACCTTGATTTCAGAGCACAAGAATACAGAAAACAAAGAAATAATTTTATCCCATTTGTTTTAATTTGTGCTAAGCTAAAATATCTCTAGAAATAGAGTTCATAATTGTACTTTATCGTTAACCTGGCTTATTCATTTAAAACTCTTATAGTGCATTTCCAAGGACAGACAATTTCACTGTGATGAAGTTTTCTGATGCTTTTGCTTTCATAAGAACCGCATTTCATAGTTCACTACCCATGATATTTTTAATCTTCCAAGTAATGGCTTTACCCAAATTCAGCCAGCCTGTATAAATCACAGAGAACATATATTACCTTGCATGTTAGGTATGACTGATTAGTTTATTAAAATTATAACAATTAATTCTCTGTACATTGCAAGACCACATTGAGGCTGGGAAGTTGCCAGATTTCTGTGGTATCTGTGATATCTTCAGTAACTACCATAGTCATTATATCAACATCACTGAAGAGTCTGAGTGCTAGTAAGATGATTTTCCGGAGGTAATGGGTTTCTGGCCAAGTTTGATGCTTTTATTAAATGTATAAGAAAAGTTAGAAATTTCAGTACTTTAACAAAATAATCTATAGTGGTCAACTGGACATATTGACAATAAAAAGCAACACAATATGGCCACAAGCTAATAATAAATCTATGGAATTTTTATCTGTGTGATATTGGCTAATTTTGTATTTATATAATGTCTAATGGAAAGTGTGAAAGGGATTTATAATTGCTTTAAAAGACATTATTAAGTTTTTTAAAATCGAGTCAGCACCTTTTTTATTTTGCTTCAAAAGAAATCCTATGCAAATATATATTGAAAATGTTTTAAACAATAGTAAATAAAAATTCTGGATCTTTCCATTGACCCACATACTGGGTGATTGTGGGCAAATTACATACTATCTCTATTAAAAGACAGACATACACATGATATACACACATGCACACACATGCATGCATGCATATATATCTGTATACATATGTATACAGATATATATATATACATATATATATTTTTGCAAATTAAAGCACTAAATTATCACATTTGTTTAGGTCTATTGCATAACATAAATTTAAATCCACTAAAATTCAATGAAGTCATACATTTCATGTTATAAACAGTTCACAAATACAAACAAGTATTGATACAGAAATAAGAAAGGAGGAAAACACACTGGGTGTAATAAATAGTATTAATAAGTACCATTACAATTTACAGAGTGTTTTATTCGTCAGCATCATGTTGACTGCCTTATGCACGTTTCTCATTAGTCATCACTACAGTCTTCTTAGCAGTGATGGCACCTCTTGCTTTAAGCATCAGTGAATAATAATTAATAATAATAATAAAGTAAAAACTGTGCTTGCTTTAGATATTTAAGAAATCCTTAATCTCCTTATTCACATCCACTAAGTTGCCATAAAAAACTCAGAATATTTTAAGAGAAGAGTACCCATTTTGGCCAAGTAGGAGACCAATTCTGAGGCCCAGGTGTTGGGATGTGGGACACTGAGCTCGCTTTCCGTCGGCCGCTGAGAGTCAGACCCTCACGCTTCACTCCCTCACCTTCTCTACTTTGTCTGTATCTAGGCTTCTTTGCTCCTTTCTTATTTCCTGAAGTAGTTATTGTTGGCAACAGTCTCAATTTAAAGAAAAACCCAATTCACACAGCTCTCTCCACTCTACAAAAGAGCATCTTCGCTTGTCTGGTGTTTTCCACTCTGCCTTCTTTTAGGCGACCTCTTCAAGACACTGTCGCAGTAGCCTGACCCGTTTGTTACCTTCCTGAGTCCGCACAGCTCCCTGCTTATCAAGCATTAGTTGGCCCCATTCCTGAGGGGAGGTGACTCAGGCCAGGTGAAGGAAAACTACTGAAGTAGAAACAGCTTCCAGCAATCATAAGGTGCACGTGAAACATAAACCTACTTTTACAATTTTACTCTGTTTATGTACCATACACATCCATGTTTCCTTCTCTATGAAATGTATTTATATCTTTAACTTTTGATTTTTATTGAAATGTTACATTTATCAAATCCTTAATGTGTATGTCACGTCTTCTCAAAGTTCATTATTTGTCTTATAATCTTAAAACTATGTTTTTTTACTAGAAATTCTGAATTTAAAGTATGCTAAAAATTTGTCTAATAAAAATACTTTCCAATTACAAATGTATAAAAATAGACTATCCTTTTTCTTTCAAAATATACATAATTTTTACATATTTTATGTATTCTATCTTGCATTGATTTATAGTATATGTAGAGTATACTACACTCATTTATTTTTTCTGTATGGTTAATTAGTATCCTCAGAACCATTTATTAAATATTTCCTCTGCTTTAAAATTCTACTTTCTTGTGATCCAAGCCTCCATATTTGCATGGTCTATTTGTAGATTCTATCTGTCGATCATTATGCCAGCATCACGAGGACTTATTTACAGTAGATTTATGATAGGTCTTCAGCTCCACCAAAACAAATGAACTATGTGGCTCTCCTTTAGGAATGTCTTGTCTATTGTCTACAAATAATTTTAGAAAAATTTCTCCAAGTTTTAGAAAAGCTCTGTTGACTTTTAATTAGAATTGCATGAAATCCATAAATCAATCTGAGTGAACTGACATCTTAATGATATTTCAACCCATCAACCATGAATATATTTTGATAGCTATGCTTTAAATAATATTTCAAGAAAGGTTTTGTATTTTTTCTCCACAGATATTTTACACATATTTTGTTTGATTTATTGTTATGTGTTTTGTATTTTTTTTGCTCTCTAGGTGGCATTTTGAAGTTATTGTATCTAACCCTTTATTGCTATTACATAAACATACAATTGTGTTTTACGTATTGATTTTATGTCAAAATTTTTGATAAACTCTTTTTTTGAGAGAGAGAGAGAGAGGGAGAGAAGGATAGGATGAGAGAGAGTGAAAGAGAGAATCAATTTTATTTATTTATTCATCTGGTTTTAATTTCTCCAACACTTAGTTGTGTATGTGGTGCTGGGGTTTGAACTCAGGTCCTCATGTGTGCCAGGCAAGCGCTCTAACTGCTGAGCCACTGCTCCAGCTCCTGCTGAACTTAAACTCTTCTTAATTGTAAACATTTATCTGTAGGTTGTTCTAGATTTAACATGCATACATTGATATTAACTCTGTGATCCGTATTTCTGTTTCTTAAGACTTCTGATAAATTGTGAGGTGGAATTGTCAATAGTAGTGTTAGTCAGATTTTTGTCACTGCAACGAAAACAGCTGAGAAAACAACTTTAAGTAGGAAAAATTTACCTTCCCTCATGGCTTCTGAAGTTTCAGTGCATGATCAACTGTTTCCTTTGCTGTGGGCCTGAAGTGAGGAGGAACATCACAGCAGAAGAGCTGAGGAAATCCGCCACCTCCTGGCAGTGGGAAACTAGAGAAAGAGCAGGGGGTCAGGGACAAGAAGAAATACTCAAGGGAGTGGTCCCCTCTCCCTCCCACCAGGCTCCTCTGCTATAGCTGTACACTGTCCATTACTGTTCTCCATTACTAATCCCTAGCGGGTTAATCCACTGATGAGGTCAGAGCTCTCACTATCCAAACACATTCCAAGAACAGAACTGGGGATCAAGCCTTCAGCACATGGCTTTGGATTCTAGACCCAAACCATAACAATTGTAGTCACCCCTGACTAGACTCTCATTTTAAAACAATACTACTAACGATCCACCATGGAAATTGATGTTTTCTCTATATTTTGGCAAATATTCCTATTGGTTCAAAGAAGTCCTTTTAATTTATCATTTACTAAAAATTGTCTTAAGAAATATGCTGAATTTTATTAGCTATTTTTATACTGTTTGAAATAATCATAGTTTTTACCTATACCCTACGACCCTTGTAATATTTTTAAAGTAACATTCATGTGAATTGAAGTGCACATACCTTGATAATGTAATTTTGACAGCTTGATACATCTTCTAATTTATTAAGAAATAGAACATTTCCACTATTCCAGAAAGTTTCCTCATGTCTTATAAGAATGAGATTAACTGTCTAAAGTGCTACTTTTCTTTTTTTTTTTTAAGGAAGAAGGACAGTGAGAGAGAGAGAGAGAGACAGAGATTTTTTTTTAATTGAGTTTTTCACATGGCTTTGGTTGTTGTGACACTCAGCTGTGTATGTGGGTGCTGGGGTTTGAACCAGTGTACTTGCACATGCTGGACAAGCACCGTAACCGCAGAGCCACCTCTCCAGCCCCTAGTGCTACTTTTCTTAATTACTCATCATAAACTAATTTTGTCTTTCTTGAGACTTCATATGAAGAGAATAATACAGAATTTTCTCTATTGTATCCATTTTCGTTAACTCATGATGCCTCTGAGATTCACCTATGAGGTTGCCTGGGCTTCATAGCCTTTTATCGTTAAATAAAATTCTGTTATAGAAGCGCCATGGTTTACCTGTTCACCTACTGGTTGACCTTTGGATTGTTTGTAGATGTTTTGCATATTTTAATAAAACTACTATGAATAGTTTGGGTAAATCTCTGTGTGTTTCCATTTGGGGGAATAAATGCTTGGGAATAGAATTGCTCATTCAAATGGTCAATGTGTGTTTGTATTTTTAAGATGTTGACAAATCTTTTTCTAAAGTAGTCACACTATGTTTACCATTCCACTAGTGATGGATGTGAATGAGTTTCACAGTTTTTAATAAACAATTCAATTTTTAGTCTTATAGAGTATTTAAGCTTTCTCTTTCTTAAGTTGGTTCTAAGTCAGTACATCTTTGTGTGTGTGTGTGTGTGTGTGTGTGTGTGTGGATTGTTATTCAGTGTTATTGACATAAATTTTGCATGAGTTTCTTGCTAATCTCTCCTGCATCTGTGCTTACGGTCCTTTGTTCCTAAAACAATTTATTTGTACCTTCTCTTTAGTTTTCATGAATAACCTTTCCAGAGACTCAACTTTTTTCATAAATCCAGATAATCAAATTTTGTCTTTTTGAGGCTCCATTTGTATTATCTGAGGTTTGTATTTCAATATTTCTTTAAAATATTTTATTTTAAAAATTAGTTTTTATCTTTTTTCATGTCTACAAGTATTTATTTCATTAGTATTAAATGCTTCTTTATTTGAAATAAATGCCCTGAAATTCTCCTTATGTAATACTTGGCTCCACTGGCAGATGTTGGTATGTTATGAATTCATTATTTGGTTTTATGCTTTTCCTAATTTTCATCAACATTTCTTTTGTGGTATATGAGTTTATTTATTTATTTATTTTTTTAAAGAGAGAGGGACAGTGAGAGAGACAGAGAAAGAGAGAAACAACTTTATTTAGTTTTTCACATGGCCTTAGTTGCTCCAACACTTAGTTGTGTACGTGGTGCTGGGATTTGAACCCGGGTCCTCGTGCTTGCCAGGCAAGCGCCGAAACCGCTGAGCCACCGCTCCAGCCCGGTATATGAGTTTAGATGTGCTATTTAATTCTTCAATGTATGTATTTTTACACTGTTTTGTTTTGCATTTCTTACTAATTTTATTTATTTTGTTTGCTAATGCTTTATGTTCTTGCTTTGATAATAAGTAATATGGAAAACAAACAAGAGAAATTTGGGAAGTATCATGACATGGTTAGAAACATGGAATAAAATTTTATTTATTTATTTATTTATTTTATTGTGTGTGTGTGCTGAGAATTTAATCCAGGTCCTTTCTTAATGCTGAGTAAACTCTCTACCACTGAGCTACATCCCTGGCCCTAAACTTCATGTTACTATGATGTGTACTTCATGGTACTGCGATGAAATCCTTGTGATTATCTACTTTCAAAAAGGAAGGGTCCGTGGTAGCATATATTTTTGGAGGTTTCAATCTATGGTCAGTTGGCCCTGATGCTTTCAGGCCCACAGGTAAGCAGCAACTAAAGGTGGGAGCATATGGAGGGGAACCTGGTTACCTTAGGAATCCTGGAAGCAAAAAGTAAGAGAAAAGACCCAGTGCCACAGTCTTCACTGGGGACACACCTCTAAAATCTACAACCTAAAATCTCCCACTTGGCCCTACCTTTTAAACTTTCCACAACTTCCCAATAGTTCTGTGCTGGGGAATAGGTCTTTGACACAAAGATCTTTGGGGAATATTCTAGGTTCAAAGTAGAGCAGGGAGACAGTATTCAACACATCACCCTTCAGTATGACTTGGTTGTATTTCAGAAGTGTTTTTTAAGATACTCTTTTATTTGATTACTTTGATTTAGGCAAATTTGAATTCTAAAAATCAGTATATTTTATCATGATTCCATTAAATATCTTAAGGTTATTTGCACATTTTTATTAATTAAAGGTATGAGTAATGATGTTGTTAATGTAGGTGTAAATCTCTACTTATTTTTGGTTAGTTGATTTATTTCTAACCTGTGGAGTACATTATTATATCTATGAGGGGAAATAATGATAATAGTAATAACATTCATAGAAGAGGAAGATATTAAACTTTAGTGACTACAGGCATTGTTCAGGGAAAGGACATTTTGCAATAACATAAAGAAGCAGTTTCAAAACTGGATGTCCACTAATAATTTTTGCAAATGAATAGCTGCACTGAGAAAGACTGTTGAACTAATGTGTTTGAGTTTTTTTAATTTTGTTTTGCTTTTTCCATCTATTACCATTTAGAGAATTTGCAGAGATGATGTGTTGTTAGGTCATGAAATGATTTTCATGATGCTATTATATATTTGTTATTGTAATTGTTATGATCTCAGACTTTATACTGTGCATCCATAGACTTTAATTTCATGTCTATCATTTATAGTATATGTGTTTTGAAACAAATTTTTAACAATATCAGCTTCATTCTACTCATTATTAAGGATTATGCTCATAGTATTTATATCATACCAATCACAGCTAAAGTAGTAAAAAATATAAAAAATATATACAGTGTGCTGGTTTACTATTCGATTATCTTTAATTTCAGATTGGTGAAAACTAAACTTTGAACAGTTTTAACACAAAGAATTAAAAAGAAAACAAGACAATACAAACTATGATCAACAAACCAACCAACAAAAAAACACAAAGGCCTGTACTTTAAATGAATATACCACCTAGTAAGATATAAAGCATTTGCAAATTATGTGTGGAAATTTAAAATATATCCCCTGAAATTTTGGGAGTGAAATATGATTTTTTGACTTTGAAAGACTGTCTGGAAATTTATATGTGTTGTTTCCACGCATTTTATGACCTAAACAAGTTTTCATACTCTCGGTTTTAAAGGTCAGCTTGTTGCATGGAAATCACACCTCTTCCCCAGTCACACACGTCAACTCTAATTGCACTAAGAAAACAGACCCACTACTGTCAGACTCAGAAATAATTAGCAGATTTCTCCATGTCTTTTCCTGAGAAAGCCCCACCTTCCAAAGAAAGAACACTTGGAAATCATCTAAGATAGAAAAGCTAACTGTAACTACCTAACACTTTTAGTTTATCATTACAGCTACAGGGTCCTCATCCTTAATGCTAATAAATGTTAAATTAACTTTCAATTTCTGGGACCATATACCATTTTTTTATTGCTATCCTATTTGTAAAATTGTTTTGAAAAGTGAAATAGGCCATACATAAGCCAATTTGCATGTTTTGTACAGCATAATGCAGAGAACTGGAATTGTATTCTGGGCTTCCAATCTTAAGGGACTATTTATTTTAAAATCAGCTCATGTCAGCTACCAGATAAAAATATAGGGTATGGATGTTGTAATCAGAAGCAAAATGAAACTCGCCTTTGCTCTCCAAGGATAGCATAGCCTAAACAATTTTAAGATTTAGATAATAAAGGAATTTTAGGTCACAGACTAAACCACATAGCGCTAGATGAAAGATTGTAAGCTGTGTGATGATTTTTAAGAGATGTAAACCTGCAATTTAATTGAGCTTATTTCAACGAGCTTATTTTCAATGAACCCAGAATAGGAGGCTTCAGGTTGTCTTTTAAATGCATTCAAAGCTATTGGAGAGGAAGCTAGTGCACACCTTTTGGAGGGCAATTTGACAATTTATGTCAACAACTTTGCATATGTTTATGCTTTTTATCCAATGACTCACCTTCTAAGATTGGTTTTTCTCCTGAAGAAACGGAACTCATTAAAAGCTGTGCATTTTAACTTTTGATTATATTATACAGTCCTATTTGATAAATAGAAATAGGATATTTATTCGACAAATTATAGTTTCTTCATACAATGCAATGCTATGATGAATGTATTTAAAGATAATTTAAGGTCTTGGAATTTTACTCAAAATGTAGCAATAACAATGTTTTAGAAAGTATTATGTGCAACATAAAAATTCACTCACATTCACATAAATACATAAACACAATAATTTAAAAATTAAGCAAATTCAAAATGATGCTCAAAATGTTTAGGCCTAAACAATAAAAGTATAGATAATATATTGATTTATTATTTTCAATTTTCCAAATGCTCTTATGACAAGTATGTATGACCTTTATCATCAGAGGAAACACTAAATTAAACACTTTTAAGCATGAAAATGTACAGGCCCTCTAATCACGAATTTTCAAAGTCTGTCCCACGTTATTATGTTGGACAAGCTTAGTGAAAGTCAAAGAACAGGGCTAAGGGATTATAGGTAAACCATTTACCCTTTCTGAGATGTATTATTTATTGAATTTGTTTCATGTTGCTCCATGAGAAGAAAATGATTACTTGGTTCAAAAACTTACATGGGTCATAAAATCTGTTATTTTTTCTACTGACTAATTCTCCCATTTTAAGCGTCTTGGGGACAGAAAAATAATCTACGCAATAGATAACGTCTTCAGTCTCATTGGATGAGCTGTTTTTTACATGGCTTCATTGTTTTGGCAGAGACAAACTTAGTTGCTTTTGGTTGGCTTTGGAGACATATATATTGGAATCAAAATATCTTGGTGACCTTCCCACCAAAGTTATCATTGTGTTATCTCTCATTCCCAAGTCCACAGTGACTTCTGATTTATCTTTGGTTGCTTTCCTTTCTCTCCATTCTTCCTTTGGTCCATCTGTAAATTGAGGATAATTACAGTGCCTATTACGTAAAGTTATAGCATGCATGCATGTTTTAAGTGCCTGCCATATGTATAGAGCTGTGTTTGTTACATAATGAGTGTTCAGGGAGAATTAGGTATTATTATTAGTATGCCTATATTTATTAGAGGGGAAAAGAAATAGGGTGAGGAATGAAAGGAGCAAAGGATGTCTTTGTGATGTTCTTTTTCAGCAGTTGCTACTTCAACTGAACTCACCACAGTCCACTGAGCAATTAAATAATCATGACATTTGGTGGTGCTTGAAAGGGTAGCAGATTGGTATTCTTAAAGCTCTATCATGCAAGAATTTTCTTGATGGCAGTGGATGAATATGGAAGAAATCATAATGCAAAAACAGTCCTTAAATCAAACTCTTTGGAGTGATACGAAGTTTTTCCAAATTTTTCTGTAAAATATTGGTAGTGAATCCTTTTCAAATAATGTTGATCTGAATCCTTAACTCAATTCCCCACTTTGTGACCTGGCTAGAACACTATTTGATTTTAAAAGGTAATTCCTGTCGAAAGAGTAGAATTCTTATTTTTACCAATTTCTGACATTAATAATGCTCAGAATGTGGCAGAATGACATAAGCTTAGATTTGCAATGTTTTTCCATCACAAAGTTTTATCCCTTCTGGAATGAGGATGTATCTCAGTGATAGAGTGTTTGCCAATTATCTGTTTGATCCCCAGGACTGAGAAAAAATAAATAATAAAATATACCTTTTCTAGGAGTTGCAGTGAAATCAAGAAAAGGCTAATGATTTAACGTAGTCCTATAGAAGACTGCCACTGGGGAAGGAAAGGAGAAGGTGCATGGCCAAACATTTGCATGTTAGAACCCATAAAATTAGTAATACCCTGACCCTAGTTATGAAGAATTTGGAAACAGTAGAAACGTGGCATTTTTATTAAAATGTAAAATATGCACACTCAACAGCAAATAAATCAATGATAGATTTTTCTACTTTTCGTAGCCTAAAGGCTAATGTTACCAACGATACAGAATTTGCTTTGATAGGAAAATAAAATAAGAATTTAAATTATTTCAAACTCTCCAATTAGCTACTTAATTCAGAAATGGGCTGCTCTGGTTCAAGTAATTCCACTATACACTAAAATTCCAAATAAGGTAAACTTTCGGAATTAAGTTATAAAATTGAAAAAAATCATCCTTTAATATATTAAAGTTATTAATTATGAAAGATGGCATTTCTCATCTCCACCAACAGTTTTATTTAAGAGCTTTAAAATTGTGATGCTATTGAGATTGGGGTGTTTCCAATTCCAATCAAGAAAACTAGAGTTTTTCATAAATCCAGGCTCTATACCTTTCCATATTACTTGCACTACTTGCTGAAACACATTCCTGTTGATGGCCAGGGACCACTGCCTACTTTCCCTTCAGGTCAACTCAATTTTTCATTCTCTAGAAATCCTTTTCCAAGTCCCAGTTGTTATTTTTTGTTTTTGTTTTTCTCCCTGTGATCGTATCAAGACTTTTATATTATTGACTACAGCAATCACCACGAAAACACAGACATGTTTGTGTACTTACTTTTTTCCCTGAACCAAGGATGTGTTCAGTCAGAACTGGTTGTTTTGTCTTCACCAGTAACTATTCTGGGAAACAATAAAAGACTGGCATGAAAATTAAATGTGGATGCAACTATTCACAACCATAGTCAAGTTAGTGGGAGTTTATCTTGAGTTCCATTATAACTTCTCCTAAAAGATTCCAAATAACTTCAAATATATCAAACATTTGCATAGTAACTTTAGTAAGAAAAATGAGAAAGATTCTCTCTGTTGGTTTATATTTTGCTTTTGTTTTCAAAAGAGAATCAAATAGAAAAATATGAAAATATTTAGTTCAGAAAAGGAAAAACATGGCTAATTTTAAGGACTATTTTCATTATTCAGGCATTAACTTTCCAAGTAGAAAAATAGATTCAGTAATGGGTCATATATTGAAATGTCCTTCAATACGTGGCAGTCTTTGTTCTAGTCCAAGGCACACAGATGAGCCTTCTGGATGCCTGGGGTTGATTCAGTGAGACTCCAGTGTAATGGCAGGTGCTGGTTATCCTGCCAGGTATCTCTGTCACTGTGAATGTATAAATTGCCATTTTGCTTATCTGTTATCTGTTTCCTACTCTGTGAGGAGAATGAGAATCGGTTCCTCATAGCATAATCCTTTGGAGAGAGCTGACACTATTGGTGTTCTAGGTTGCATACCTAAAAGCTAAATATCAGATTGTAGGAACATTAAAGTTAAAATCTTACCTGAAACTGTATCAACCAGGTAGCTCCATTTCTGGTAGTTCTCAGATATAACACTTGGTAACTGAATGTTCTATAATCCAATTGATTTGTGCAGCATGATTGACCCCATCAAAATCTTCCCTAATTCTTCTGCCTCCAGATGTTTGTGAAGTGTCCTCAAGGGTGGTTTCTGGCATTATAACAATTACTGCAATGGATGTCCTTTAACATGGATATTCTTAAACATATGTGAGTTAGAGCATATGCCATGAAGTGAATTTATTTTTTGATCATGGAATGATATCCAAAATATTTAACAGCCTGCCAATCATATACTGTCATTAGGAGTAGTTGCAGTCAGGCAACTACTGCTGTACTGCTTCAACATTAGTTTCAGCAATATGTTGGGCCTTCATGCTACAAAAAGGATGTTATAATAGTATTCTCTTCTCCCAAAGTGAGAAACAGGAGTTTGACAAGTGCTTAAACTTGCTTTCATGCCATCATATTTTGTATGATCTTCATTTAAGATATATACTTAACTTGCATTTTTCAACCAAGAAAATGGAATAACCAAGGCAAATTGTTGGTTGTAGATCTCTGTTCTAGTAACTCTCATTTGCAAAAGCTAAATAAGATCTTTATAACCAGTGACCATTTTAAGCAAAGCTAAAATTTGATTGAAAACTCTATATTAATAACTATTATATGTAAGTTTTTAATTATTTGTAATGGATAAATATAGTACTCTATTAGTAAAATATAAACATAACTAAAGTAGCCCTGAAAATAATTATCAACTTGTATGTTGAGATAGCATTAGCACTGATTATCTAAGTTAAGGGTTCTGATTTTTTTCCTGATCCTGATTGTTGTCCTTTTATTATTTTTCTACTTTTGTTTTTAAACTGCATTATAGGTAAGCCATTCCTGAGTCCCAGAGTTATTTCAAACAAGGACATCATTACCAAAGACTTCATTGTATAGGACTTGGATAAGGCCAGAAGTTAAAATAGAGTCAGCCTTCAAAGCCAAGAAGGTAGTTATTATGGTTCAGATGTGAGGTATCCTCCAAAAACTCGTGTGTAAGATAACAAGAGAAAGTTTAGAGACAACTAAACTTTGAGTTATGAGAGCTTTAACCTAATCAGTGTATTAATCCACTGATACGTATTAACTGGATGGTAACCATAGACAGGAGGGGACAGCCTGAGATGGTGGGTCACTGGAGTGTGCGGTGGGGTTTATATTTTTACCCTGAAGAGAAGCTCTCTCTGCTTCCTGACTGCGTTGTCCTGGCCTGATTTCCCCCTCCACTCCCTTCTGCCATGATACTCTGCCTCACTTCAGAGTAATGGAGTCATCTATGGACAGAGATCTCTGAAATGGTGAGAACCACATAAACTTTCCCTCCTCCAAATGGTTCTTGTCAGCTCCTTTGGTCACAGCAAAGCAAAAGTTGACTAAACAGTAGCCAATTGAAAAACTAGGCTAATGATATTAGACCTCAGAGAATCACTGAATAAGAAGGTTCCACCATAAGGAAACGAACAGCAATGAAATACTATTTGTTTACAGCAAATATCAAGAGTCTTAGTCAGTTTTTTGCTGCTGTAGCTAACCAACCTGAGAATAATAATTTTATGGAGGAAGGGTTTATTTTGAGGGCTCATGGCTTCAGAGGTCTTAGTCCATTCCTTGGCATTCCAGGTCAGGCAGAACAGCATGGCTCCAGGGAGGAGGGAGCTTAAGGCACCAAAACAGGAGTGAGAGCAGAGCAGAGTCTCCAGGCCAGATACAGAATATGTATCCCCAAGGCTCAACCCCTGTGCCCCACCTCCTCCAGCCACACTTGCCAGTAATCCCTGTGAGGGATTAGTCATTGATTGGATCAAAGCTCCTGAAACTCAGTCATTTCTCCTCAGCCTTCACATTGTCATACCTGAGCTTTTGGGGGATATCATGCATTCAAACTACCCTAGTCCTCAGAAGCTCATCAGTCTGACAATGCAAAATACATTAGTCCATTTTCAAGAGTCCTCATAATCTCAACAGTTCCAAGATTGCCCAAAAGTCCAAAGTCTCCTTTGAGACTCAAGACAAACTCTAAATGTGAAACCTTGTAAAAATCCAAATCAAGTTACATATGATCAATATATAAAAGCACACAGGAAATAGTTCCATTCACACAAATAGGGGCATATGAAGCAAGGATGGGACCAAAACAAGTCCAAAATGCAGCGGGGCACACAAGTCCTGTAGCTCCATGTCCGGCATCTGGAGCAAGTGGCATCATGTTGTTCTCTACACCAGGCTTGTGTGGCTCCACCCCTATGGCCTTGCTGGTTGTGCTACAGGAAAGCAGGGAGCTGAAACTCCAAACTTTGGTTCTTGTGTTCCCATGAAAGAAAATTTAAACTCAAACACCAAAAGTCACTCAAGAGAATTTGATTATAAGTGAAAGAGAGACAAAAATAAAGTAAAACTATAGTAAGACTCAAGCAGAGAGCACTCTAATGGGAGAGAGTGAGTGTCTCCAGCAGAGGATGACAAAGGAGATAGCCCTGTCTTGAAATTTATTAGTTTTATGGTTGATTTAAAAATAGGGGTCCTCCTTCAGCAGCCTTCACCAATCAGGTATTCAACTCCTTCACATCTGCCGGTGCAGTTTTTCACCTTATTTGGTCCTCTCTAGCTGTCATTGTGGCCATCCTATTTATGGGGAGCTTCATCTACAAGTCATTCCCATGTTAATGTGGGCTTTGGGGTCAACAGCCATCAACAAGTACCTCAATATGCCTGCACTACTGAAGAGTGTCTCCCTCTGAGCTAGCAGGAGGCACCTGACGCCATAGCTTCTAGCTTTATCTTAACCTATATGGTTCCTGTCATGACAGTCCCGCAGATCCTTTTCTCCTGAGGGATCCCCTCCTTGCTGTCTCTTTTGCATTTGTCTGTCCTCAAGGTTTGTGTCCTAGTGTTTTCCACAGCTTATTTTCCACACTTATTTACTCATCTGCCTTGGCAGTAGCTTAAAGAAAACTAAGAGTAGCTTAAAGTAAACCTGTGCCCTTGCCTTGCATTTCACTGCTCACTGGTAGCTCCTACCTAGCAGCTGCTGTCCGGGTGGCCTCTCTGCTGGCTGGTCTATGTTCCTTTCCTGCAGCTCGCCTGGGCAGTTGTTCCGAGGTTCTGGCATTTCTTAATCTCAGGGGTCTCCACTGCAGCTTTGGCTTCCTTCTCACATCTCCACACATCACCTTCTCAGGGGCTGCCTACAAGGACTCCAAACCTCCCAGGCCTTCCTCTGAAATCTAAATGGAAGCCTCCTTGACACCCTAACTCCAGTATCCAGCAATCCCGCAGAACCAGCAACACATGATTGCCACCAAGTTCTGCTGCCTTCTCCAGCAGTAGCCAAGACTTCAGGGACCACGGCTTCAGAAACATCTGAGCATATGGGGGTCTGAGCATGTTGAAACACCTTCCAAGACACCCCCCACCCCTGTGCAGGCAGGGTGTCTCACTAGTCTCTTCTTCAAGGAATTTTTACTCCTTTGAGCTTGGTGTGGTTTTGCCAATTCCTGAGATGCCCTCCAGCTATCTTTCTCATTGCCACTAGGCAAAGTCTTTATTTCTTTAATGGCTGTGATGTCTTTAAGGATAGCCACTTCCTTGACCCTAATTTCACACCCACCTTTCAAGGCCTTTCAAAACTTTTTCTCTTTGGCTTTCTGGTCCTGAATATCACCATAAACTTGGCTCAAAGCCACCAGCAATACCAGTGGCAACACCTGAATATTATGCTGCCTAGAAATTTCTTCCACCAGATAAAGTACATCACCTTTAAAATTGAGCCCAGAGAATGTCTCCAGACACCAGCAAAATGCACACAGCTTCTTAGCCAGAACATAACAAGAATGGCCTCCAGTCCAATTTTTAATAGAGTCCTCCTTCTCCTCTGAAACCTCTTGAGCCCTGTCTTTGCTTGGCACGGTCCTATTCACATTCTGGTTTGAGCTCCCACTAGAATCACCCACTAAGGTCCACTTACAACAATCAAAAGCATTTCCAGCTTTTAAAATGCTAAACATCTCAAAATTCCTCCCACAAATTGCAAAAAGCTCCAAAAGCTTCTAAACTACCTGGTCAGGTTGGTCACAGCAACGACTCCCACTTCTCAGTACCGATTTCTGCTTTAGTCAGCTTTTCGCTGCTGTAGCTAAACAACATGATAACAATAATTTCATGGAGGAAGGGTTTATTTTGAGGGCTTATGGTTTCAGAGGTCTTAGTTCCTGGAAGACCAGTCCATTCCTTGGGGCTTCAGGTGAGGCAGAACAGCATGGCCTCAGGGAACAAGGAGCTCAAGGTGTCATATTGAGAAGCAGAGTAGAACAGAGTCTCCAGGGCAGACACAGAATATGTAGCCCAAACAAATGCCCCCTCCCCAAGACCCACCTCCTCCAACCACACCCTACCATCCCACACTTGATCTGTTATTTACCCACATAGCAGCTATGTGATCTTAGACCGATCTATCTTAACCTCCTATGAGCGGATTAGCTCAATGATTGGATCAAAGCTCCTACAACCCAATCATTTCATCTCAGCTCTCACATTGTCACACATGAATGTGACACCTCACATTCAAGCCATAACATCAAGTATCTATTGTGATTTTCCTTTGGACGTGGAATGTGAGGAGAGAGTCTTAGAGACCCAAACTAAAAAAAGACCAGTGTTTCCAGAATACTCAGTTGTTTATGGGACCAATGAGCTCATATGAGATTGTGTCCTGCACCAATAATCAAAATTTTATCTTCAAGCTGCTTAACTTTCTTATATAACATATCATCACCACTTTTTATTCAAACTCAAACATCTATGATGAGACCAAGACAAAAAGTTACTCATCATTATTCAGTTTGTAAAACTATTATTTGTTTCTCAGAAAGCATATCAAAAGATAAAGATCAGAAATTTCCTAAAGTTTCACTGCAGCAATTCATATTAAAACATACTTGTCTAACTCTGGAATCAAATTCATCTTCGTTTATCTAAATACAGTACTTCTAAAGGCCTGATGGATTTAGTTATTCTCATTTGGTAATACAGCTAAATTTTTATTGTTTCACTCTGTTATTAATTAGTGCTACTGGCACTGAAAAATGAGACTTTGATATACTCAGCAAATGGAAACAATTGCTTCTGTGGAAAAAAGAAATCCAGAATATCATTACTATGCTTTGTTAGATAATATCAATTGAAAAGTTAAAAAGCAATGAAAAGTTACTGAGTGAAATGTGGAATCATAATGAGATGGATAGTGTTCAAATACTTTATGTAAATAGAAGTAAAAATTCTTTCATAAAATGTTGCTTATCTATATTGTATTTCCAGATTATTCAAAAACACAAATTTCCTGTGATCAAAACTCTGGAGAAGATAGGGATCAAAGGAATGAATCTTACCTATGTAGAGGTCATATATGACAAAGCTTCAGCTAGTAAATACTAAATGCAGAAAAGCTGAAAGCATTTCCACTAAACTTGGGACCAAGAAAAGGCTGCCCTCTCTCACCACTTTTATTCAATATAGTCCTCAAGACCCTAGCCAGAACAGTCAGGCAAGAGAAGGAAATCAAAGGGATAATAATAGGAAGACAGGAAGTCAAACTATCCCTTTTACTGATGACATGATCCTGTATCTGGAAGACTCAAAAAATTCTACTAGAAAAATGCTTGAGCTTATAAATAGATTTACCAAAGTGGCAGGCTACAAGACCAACACCCATAAATCAATAGCTTTCCTGTACACTAATAATAATAGGGCAGAAAGAGAAATCAGGGAATTGGTCTCATTCACAATATCCTCAAAAAGAATAGAATACTTGGAAATCAATCTAACAAGGAAGTAAAAGACCTCTACAATGAAAACTATAGAACACTGAATAAAGAAGTTGAAGAAAACCTGAGAAGATGGAATGACATTCCATTTTCTTGGTTAGGTAGAATTAATATAATTAAAATGGCCATTCTGCCAAAAGCATTGTACAAATTCACTATAATCCCATCAAGGTACCAATGTCATTATTTACAGATGAAAAAAGCAATTTTCAAATTCATTTCAAATAATAAGAAACCCAGAATAACACAAAAATTATTAAGCAAGAAAGATAAAACAAGTGGTTTCATAATACCACATCTAAAACTATACTATAGAGCTGTAGTAACAAAAACAGCATGCTATTGATATCAAAACAGGCATGAAGACCAATGGAATAGAATAGAAGACTCTGAAACAAACCCACAAATCCTCAAAAATCTGATCTTTGGCAAAGGGGCTCAAAATGCAACATGGAAGAATGACAGCCTATTCAACAATAGTGCTGGACAAACTGGACAGCCACTTGCAGAAAGTTGAAATTAGATCTTTATCTCTCACCTTGCACAAAAATCCAATCAAAATGGACCAAGGAATTAGGAAATAAACCAGCTACCACACAACTGCTAGAAGAAAAATTAGGAGAAACACACCAGCATGTGGGAGTGGGCCATGATTTTCTCAACAAGACACCAAAAGTGAAAGAATTAAAGTCGAGAATCAATGAGTGGGATGTCATTAAACTAAAAAGCTTTTGCTCAGCCAAGGAATTGATCATAACTGTCAAGAGAGAACCTACAGAATGGGAAATAAATTCCTCCTACAGAGAACTAATATCCAAATTTACAAAGAGTTCAAAAAACTTAATATCAAAAAACATAAGCAAGCCAATCTATAAATGGGCCAGAGAGCTAAATGGAAACTTCTCAACAGATGAAATCAAGTCAGCCAATGAGTACTTGGGAGTGTTCTAAATCATTAGTAATCAGACAAATCAAAACTACATTAAGATTTCACCTCACTCTAGTCAGATTGACAAAGATAAAGAATATAAACAATAACAGATGCTGGAGGAGTTGTAGAGTCATAGGAATAGTAACATACTGTTGGTGGAACTATAGACAGGTACAGCTGCTCTGGAAAGCAGTGTGGAGACTCCTCAAAAAAATTAGGGTTGGATCCACCCTCTGACCAAGCTATCCTTTCTGGGTATTTTCCCAGAAGATCTAGAATCAGCAATTACAATGACACAGCAAGATCAATGTTCACAGTAGCTCAATTTACAATAGCTAAACTATGGAATCAATCCAGATGCTCCTCACTGGATGATTGGATCCAAAATCTGTGGGGTGTGTGTGTGTATGTGTGTGTGTATACACACACACACAACAGAGTTCTACTCAGGTATTAGAAACAACGATATTTCAGCCTTTGAAGGTAAATGGATGACAATGGAAGAAATTATGCTGAGCAAAATTAGCCAAACCCAGAGATTCAAGAGTCAAATATTTTCCCTCATTGTGGAGGCTAGAGCAAAACCCAGGCTTGGGTGAAAGGTCAAGCTCATATAATAGACTCACCAAAGTCGAAACAACACAATATATAGGGGACCCATAGATACTTGTATGTATTTGTTATTGGGAGGGAAATATAGAAGCATCATGGGACTGGAGTCTGGGTGATGTGGCTGGTGATTCTGTATTAGGATCAGGAGCATATCATATTGTTAAAACATATGAATTTATGATTGCACAACAAAACAACTCTTCAATAAAATTACAAAAAAAGATACAAATGTCACACACTGGACCCTAAGTAGATGAAGTAGAATAAATTCCCTTTGTGGAGTAGGCTGGGGTAGGCACATTTCTTTTTCTTTCTGTTTTTTTAAAGAGAGAGATAGGGACAGTGAGAGAGACAGAGAAAGAGAGAATCAATTTTATTTATTTTTTCATGTGACTTTCATTGCTCCAACACTTCATTGTGTACGTGGCAGTGGGGTTCAAACCTGCGTCCTCGCTCATGCCAGGCAAGGCCTGTAACTGCTGAGCCACCCTTCCAGCTCCGGCACATTTCTTTTGGTCTAAGAAATTGGGTTTATACTATGAATTAATTAGAAATATTTAAATGGATAGTAGACTCCAGAAACAAGCAAGTAAGCAAACAAATTATTTTTCTGGCCATCTTCTCTTAGAAATTTTGAAACTAAAGAGCATCCATATTTTTTCTTTTTAAAATGTTTTCATTGACAGAAAAATTGTACATGTTTAGAATACATCATGTGATGTTTTGATACATGTATACATTGTTTAATGTTTAAATCAGGATAAGCATATCTATTCCCTCAAACATTTATCACTTTTTGAAATCATTCAAAATCATTTTTTCTATCTTTAAAAAATAAAGAACATCATCATCTATAGTCACCATTTCTTAAATTATCATGCTAATTCTTTATTTCTTTGATAGAGGCTCTATCCTGTTCTCAGTTTTGTGAGATCAATGAACTATGAAGCATAAATGGCCTACATAGATACATTAGGTATATGCATAGAACTAAGCTCTACTTCAGGAATTATCAAATAACCATGCCACTACTTAATTTTCAATAAAACACAATAGCATTAATTTAAATTCTTATATGAATTTAAAGCTCAATTTCAAGAGATTACTAAGCAATAATTATATTTGCATAGTATCACCTCAGTGTAACTCGCCTTAACATATTCAGACAGCTCTTATGAATTATATTTAGGAAAAGAGAGTCTGAAGCTCAGAAAACATGTATGGTTCTCTTTAAGGTCATAAAAGAATTAATGAAAGGATGTAAGGTTGTTCTGGAAATTCTTAATGCTATTGTATTTGAGAATAAAAGTTCTTTTAGTGAACCCAATAATAAAGGAGAAAAAGAGAAGACCAAAGGAAAGCAGGAGAGAGTCAAACCTTCCCGATGGTTCAAGTTATCACTCACCAGCTGTCAGACCCACACACCCCTCATTGCTTATGTGCACTGTGGGGCAAGTGTCCTCCTCAACAAATTACTGTCTGTTGTCTTAGAAGTGTCATAACTGCTTTCCCAAGAAGCGAGTTATTTAAAAGCAACAGTTGCTTTGGAATTATTATCCTAATTCATTTTTTTCAAGTGGGATGCTTATTAAATGTTTTTCAAAAAATTGATTTTATCTTTAAAAACATTGGGTTGCATCTGAGGCAATTTAAATTTCTAAATTAATAAGATATTCTACAATAACTGACCAAAAAAAGTTTGAGTAGATAAAAATTTCCATTTTACAGATGCAGAACATAGCAACTATTAAAAGTTAATCATTCTCTGAATTGAGATATTCTACGGAATAAGTTCTAGTTCATTTTACAAAGGCCTCGATAATGCCTCTGGAGATGTTAGCTAATATGCTTTTCAGCTACCCCCTATAGCCATTTACACTATATACCAAATAATTTTGTAACTTCAAATTTATTTAAAGTTTAATTGCGTAGTTCAGGCAAGAATATTAGAAACAACAATTCTTTGTGAAGTGTAGAAACTGAGTTTTTAAGATATTAGTATTTATCGAAAAAATGGTAGAGTCAGAAATAGAACTAAATGGTCAAATTAAAAATATTTTCCCTTCTTTAAAATTTAAAAATTTAAACTGTTATGGGAAGTAGAACATAGGAACTTATAAAGAGATATAATGTTTATGCCTTACTGTAGCTTCCCCCCAGTGAATATGAAAACACACACACACACACACACACACACACACACTCACACACACACACACTTTTCTTCTCCATTAACACTGTTATAGTACACATCTGGAGGTCTACTTTTATGCTTATGAATATTGTAATTACACTAATGCTTATTGAAATGAAATTCTGTGCTATGCTAGGAATCATTCTAGGCAATGAAACTATAACAGAGGGCAATTATACTTAGAAATTAAACTCTCCGAAATAGTCAATACCTCAAAAATATTTAAGTAATGATTTTTATATGTGTCTTCTTATGATTTTTTGGTTTAAAGTAATAGAAAACTAACAGTATAGTTTTTTTTAAAGGAAATGAATTAGTTAATACAAACAGAAGTCCAAAATGTAGATATGGATTACACAAAACGAGATTTTAAATATTGTTTTCAGAGTCTTTTCCACCTCTAGAGTGGATGGATTCGTCTCTGTAGGTTCCCTTTACCAGAAGGCTTGTTCAACATAATAGGAAAGAGGAAGCTAGCAGCCCTGCCTATATTTTTATTACTGTTAAGCCAGAGAATGAGAGACATTTTCTTGTTCATCACCATAAATTTTGGAGAAAGCTCTGATTGGTTCTGCTATGGGCCACCCCCAGCCAGTCCTTGGGTAAGAGGTGCTTAACTGGCTGTGCTAGGGGTATGTGTCCATCCAAATAGTTTGGAGGGAAAAGAGGGAACAAGACTGTGAGAAGTTCCCTCAAATTACACATAATAAATCTAACATAGGAAAACACACCTTCAGGAATCATGGTATATAAGGAATATTTATAGGACACACAGTAGTAGTCATTTTGTATATTAATTCTGTACATTTGAGATGTGGTTATTTGCTTCCCTATTATTTATTTGAGTTAATAATACATACCTCATTGCCTTTTCACTATTGATATGCAAGTGCTATTATAATTATGCATTTCTCCAGTTTAGCTGTTAACTATTATTCTTCAGAAAACCTAACTCAAATTGCTGCTGATATTGATATATAATTTGATAACTAACAGTCTTCTTAAAAGTAACACAGAAATAATTGTACATGAGAAATGATCTGTAAACCTAAGAAATAGAAGCAAAATGAAGAAAAAGTGGACCTTTTTTTTCAAGAGCAATTATTTTAGTTCTGGGTCCTACATGGGGCAAATGTTTTAACATTATCTTGCCAATTTTTGAGAATTACCCCAGGAGAGATATTATCACTTCAATTTTCAAACAACAACCAAAATGTAGATTCAGATTAAATCAAGTAACAAAGAAATACGACTGAATTTCATGACTTTTTTCTCTATACAAGAAAGTATGTTTAAGAACATAAACATGTTTGAGAGTGGGAGGGAGGAAGGTGACAGGAGAGAGGGAGAGAGAGAGAGTTAGACAGAGAAAGACAGGAGATCTATTCCATTTCCCCAGCTCCCGCTGCATTCTCTGTTGACACTGTTTACCAGTTCACTTTCTTCTTCTGGCCAATCCTGCTATCCTCACTTCCTTAAAAATATTATTCTTAGAACACCCTCAAAATACCTATTTGTTACAAACATCTATCTCAAATTTCATTCCCAGGAAACTCAACTTAGGATGGTTGATGCTAAGAGTCATCCTAGAATATGTGATTGAAGCTTGAACTTGAATAATAGGCTACCTGGCTGATGAGGAGGACCCCATTACTAGGCCAGATGTAGAATGCCTTGTTCAAGGTAGCAGTGCAATGATGAAATCTTTGGCTAGTACTTAACTGGAAGTACAGCAACAAAAGGAAAGGCACTAGAAGGTACAACATCTCAGACATCTGGTTTCTTGAACTAAACAAAAAATTGAATTCTTAGATCCCTCTGAACCTTTGGATCAGTAAAAATGTTCATTTCCTCCAGGTTAAACTCATATGATTTCTTCATTTTTGCTTGAAGATAATGTTGAACACTCTGCTTTGCTAGACAAAATGAGTCACCTTGGATCTTTCTCTGCCTAGGACACCAGATGGACGATTGGCCTTTATCTAGTGAGGGCTGTGTGTTCTAGGAGAGGAGATGGACTATGCATGGTCTGCAGGAGCTAGCCAATATACACCAAGATTCATAAAGCAAAATTCGCAAGAGTGCTTTTGTTTGTTTAGTAATGATCAATTTTATATTTTATATTTTTGCTTCTACATTTCTGTGAGAAGAAAACATGTTGACAATATGGTCCCAAAGGAAATTGATTTGGACAGACCTGCTAAAAATTACCCTCAAACCAAACAGGAAAATATCTTCCTAGATTGCTCCATTTTTTCTTTACCCACTCCTATGGGAGTCATTTAGTTAACGATTACTAATCAAGTCATCTTAGTCTTGAGACTGCTCTAAGTGATTGCTTCCAGGATTTATGATAAGCAATGGCCTCAGTATCTGGCAATGAGGTTCATGTGAGAAGTTGGCTTTAGTCATAATGAGCTGTGTAAAAATCTCACATAACATGAATAAAAAACTTTAGTTTTAAAGGCCACACTTGATAAAAATTTATACTACCTAAAGTACTCATAAATTTTAGAGGCTTCTTAGTAGTTTCAGATTTATAGATATAAAAGGCACTCAGTCATGTTCATAGTTTTAGAGCTTCTCCTTTGCAATCACTGTTGACTCCATGATGATTTGAATATTGTCTTGGCTGGGAGAAAATATTTGAAAGAGCATAATCATTTACAAATAATTGCACTCAATTTTACAGACATGAAAATTAATACTTGGGTACTGTGAGTTCCAATAAGGACAGTACTATAAACCTTTCAAGACATGCATAGTGATCATACTTTAATTATAACACAAGGTGAATAGAATAGCTTTTATTCTAATAGGCAAAGTACTACATGTTAACAAGCATCAAATAAGTATATCTGATGAGCTCACATTTTCTGAATATAATTTTAATCTTTGGTTAGTTTTTTCCAATAACCTTTCTTTGTTGAAAGTTTGGGCAAGTTATAGAAATAGGAAAGGAGCCAATATTCACGATGAGAAGGAAGGAAAAGTTTTAATTCAAAATGATACCTTTACAAGAGTCATTTTTTCCTACTTGAAAATGGTAAACACATTTCTATGAGAAATTTTTGTAATGAATGTATTCTCATAGAATGGATACAGATGCTGGCTAGTGAGCTCATTTACAAAATCATGCTCAAAAACAAGAAGGGAAAAATTAAACATAACAGATATCACCTCCTCCTGTAGATGAATACCACCAGGAATCAGGCTTTTTCCAAAGGTCAAATGTATCTCAAATTTCACTTATCATGATCTAAAATTATACAGAAAAGTATAATTAAGGTTATTTCTTCCTCATTAAAGTTTCTGCAGACCAAAGCATGCATAAGATAAGCCTA
The DNA here is from genome assembly GCA_004027875.1 of Aplodontia rufa. NCBI lineage: Eukaryota > Metazoa > Chordata > Mammalia > Rodentia > Aplodontiidae > Aplodontia > Aplodontia rufa. The sequence continues at coordinate 92,404 of PVKS010000917.1, forward strand.
TGCAATGCATAATAGGTTTATAACTTTGAAATTTCCTGTTTGAACTGGGCTTACAGTAATAATAGTCAGAGTCAGTTGGATTATTAACTTTTCTCTTTGGATAAATAGAGTTTTAAGAATATTTTATCAAGACTTCCAGAGGTTGATACCTTATCACTTTAGACTTTCCTTTGTGTCTCTGAAGACAATCTTGTTTTTCAAATTACCTCACTAACTTTTCACTTTTACTTCTGTTGGTTTCCATGTTTAAATTTTATTAAAAAAAAACCAGCAGTATGAGTATGGCAGAAGTTCAATCTAATGTCTTCTGTGGTTTTCTGTAAATCAAAGCAAAATAGAAAAGAGCAAGAACTAGAAAACACCACCTCTTCTACTAAATTGCAGACAATATTTTAGGCAAAATTACATTGTTGGTGAGAGTAAATTTTCAGGGAAATGCAGCAATTTTAATCAAAATTACATTAAAAATTAAAAATAAATAGTTCAAATGAAATGCCTTTTCTGGGAAGTTATCTTACTTTTACTTGTATTCCTATGAAATGATGTTTGCATAAAGTTGTATACCTCAAGATGTTTTTAACAACAAAAAGCTGAAGCAATACAAATATTCATCAAAATATTAAAAATTATAATAATCATCCCCAATGTGTATCATGTATTAAAAATTGTATGGGTCAAAATAAGGATCAGAACAATACACTTAATACAAAATCTTTCATGTAAAAAAAGAAGTGCATATTGAGAGGCTCTGGGAGGGTATTTACAGATTTAGGAAAGGTTATTTCCTGAGGGATTATGGATTGGTGGGTGGGAGAAGACTGTAAGCCTGAAACTGTGGTTGTCAATCAGGAACAATTTTACCCGGAGGGGACATTTCAGAATAACTTGAGATACTTTTGTTTATCACAAATGTTGAAAGAGGGCTACTGGTAGTTAGCTGTTAGAGGCCAAAAATGCTCTAGAATGCAAAATGCAAAAAACCAGCTAGCCCTTCAAGAAGAAGAAATCATCCAGGCCAAAATGTCAATAGTACCAAGGTTCCAAAATGTTAGATAGAGTAAGACCATCTTTACTGTGTAATTTTATGTCAAATTGTCTTTTTATATTTCAAAAATTACATTTAAAAGATAGCATCCTAATCTTTTATCTCTTTACTTTCTTTTGAACAGAGACTTATGCTATTAACACACATAGATACAAAAACTGGATGGGAATTTGTATACTACTGTCAAATTTGCAGAACTATATTTGTAAAAAACTATCCTACTCTACATGGTAAATACGGAATATATCAAATATGGTATTTGATGTTTATTTAGAGAACTGTAAAAGAAAAACCCCTCCAATTTCATAGAAGCATTTGTCAAAGAATTATAAGCAAAATGCATTTTTCAAACTTGTTCTTTAATATTTTAATTAATTTGCATCTATGAATGATTTCATGTTGGGTAAAGTTTGACTTCTTCACTTTTTATTCTAAATTAGCAGTATTATGTACCTTAACCAAATTCTATATGACCCTAGCATCGAGTATTAGCATACCATTCATTCCACAAAACTTGTTCTTCTCTGACATCAAAGGAAATAATAAGAATGCTCAGATTCTTCAACAGGGAGTTCAATGCCATAGTTTATGTAATGTGTCTTCTCACGGATGGCAAGGCTGTATGTATTATTTCAAGATCCTTACAGTTGAACTAGCTTCTTTTTTATGTAGACACAGGGACATTTTAATATGGTGTATAAAGCATTATTTTGTAACTAGGCATTGGATTGGTATTCAGTAGATGTTTCTCATAAGGAATGAGATGGAAATCAGGCATATTATACAAGCAAATAAAATGTACTTTGGCCTTAATAACATCTGGGTAATATTAGGCCTCTTTGAATTCAAAGTTCTCATTAAATACCATCATTCTGAGACTCTAATACATAACAACAGGTTCTTAGTCCTTCATTGTCCACTCTTGGTTTTTCAAGGTTGCAGGAAGAGATAGGCTATTTCTAACCACACATCGATACATGCAGTCTCCTGTGTATAACCTGACACTAAGAACCACCATCATTGCTTTCATTGCCTTTGATTTCATTTAAAAAATTTCTACACAGGCACCAATGTTTTCAGTCTTCAGAGTGATACACAAGTATCACACTTTCTTGGTTATAAAATGATGAACTCCCCACCACCCCCTGCATTGTTATTCTCAATTGGCGATGTGGAGAGAATATCAGAGTGCTGAACTGTATCAGAGTTTAGTGAGAAAGTTCCTTTCCTTTCATGTGTCACAGGTCATTTTATTTTCCAAACCACAGATGATTTCACCCACCTATGGTCATGCTTTACCTGAAACCAGCACTCTCTTGCTATATTTCATTCTCTGTACCTTTATAATGGACCTTGTGTTACTTTATGGTGACTTTTCTCTCATAGGATTTACTACTTGCATTCATAAGCAGCCTGTTTAAATATGCCTGGGTTCCAGTTGCAACTTGAAACTCTTTATATTTATTTGTTTGGGAGTTGTTTGTTAAAGTCATTTTTTTATGATTCGGACCAAGAACATAACAAGTCCTCCATATGGATTTGTTGACTAATTGGGAGCTGCATTTCTAGGGTAAGAGATGAAAAATTTTCAAATTTCAATTGCAGAGAGAAAATGCTAAACATTAACTGAAATGAATGCATAATCCTGAGCCTGCCATTTTCTATTACTAATTTGGGCCAGTTCCTCAGACACTTGATAATTCTCTTAAGTTCCCTTTTCCCCTAGTAGTCATTTTTAATTAGAAAAAACAGTGAATTTATCAAAATAGTAGAGTTGACAGAACTTGATATGGCTCAACAGAAAGAGAATTCTTCTGTATATTAAAAATCTACCCAAATTTGTAGATATAATATAGAGTTGAATTTAAAATTATTTGTTTTCTCATTGACATTATGATTTCAGAATTTTGTTTAATGGTGATTCTAAGTGTCTTCTGTATCTTCATCAATCAGGAGAGATCTTCACAAATGCATCACTGAGAGAAATAAAGCAATTTAGAAAGCTGACCAAAATCATGAAAATGAATGAAGTATTAAAAAGCCCCTCACTGATGTCATATAGCCATCCAATACCAACATATGTGTCCTTTTAAAATTTTCCATTCAGATTCTAACAGTTATATATTATACTGCTTGCTTATATTGCCACTATTGTTACTCCTCATGAATGGAGGACCTTAGCTCAATTTTTCCTGTTTTTTGGAAATTTTTTATATGTATGCGTAAGTGTAGTGTCAGAAAACTTAAGGAAATGCTAGATGATAGTTTCAGTTGAGCAACCTGCTTTATTGAAATAACTGAGAATAATAGTTGATTATTTTTTTTGAACAACTTGTTTATTGAAATAACTGAGACTAAATTAATGATAAAATTTGTAACATTGATTTGCTTTTATTTTTGAAACATACAATTACTCATGTATTTTATTATCATAATCTGCAGATTCAGTATATTGATACTTGTAACATGTTAGTATCATCACCTGATGTTTTAAGAAAGGGAGACCAATATGAAGTAATAAGATAAATTTACACTGGTTATCGGAAAGTTGTTAGAAATATTAAAATGATGATATTAATCATCAGACTACAACTATATAGTTATTTTTTTTCCTTTCTCAGCTGTTCTAGGGATCAAACTCAAGTGTTCACACATCCTAGGCAAATGCTCTGACACTAAGCTACATCCTAGCCCTTTCATTCTTAATTTGCTATAATTTAATACAGAACATGAGACTCATAAAAGGCATCCATGTTAAGAGAGGAGAAATTTATTCAACAAAAACTTATTTAATATTTATTATATATGAGTCACATACATGCAAGATTATAGTTATAACAAAGAACTATATGTTTTATGCCCTTAGGTAATTTATTACCTATCTGGAAGAGAGAGATCTATAAGCAGAAAATAAAAAATAAGAATATGAAATGTCAGAAATAAATTTACTTTTATAACTCAGTAAAGTCGATATTCTGAAAAATTCTTCTATTATTGGCGTGTAGAAATACCACATCAGATATTCTAAACATTCTTTTAAATGTGTGCCTGATGTTTTAATAAAGTGGAAATAAAAGCATGAAGAGAGACCTGGAAACAACAGTGATGAGTTTTCCCAACTGCTGCCTTGAGAGCTTTGCTGATGTGGTAATGATGGTGTTAATGGCCGTGGAGAGACCAAGGGAATGAGGACGTCCCATGTAGCGACATTGACACAAAATACTCTGACTATACTTTCAGTAAAAAGATGGAACACAGACAGGGTCAGGAAACTTACTATCAAAGTCTTTGTTCTAGGGGTTGGAGCGGTGGCTCAGCAATAGAGAGCTTGCCTGGCATGTGCAGGGACCTGGGTACAAACCTTAGCACCACATACACAACTAAGTGTTGGAGAAGCAAAGGTCAGATGAAAAAATAAATAAAAATTGACTCTCTGTCACTCTCTCCCTTTCTTAAAAAAATTTTCTAGCAAAGAAAAAATATTCTTTTAGAATTTTGAAACCATAGGCATTTCTTCATGTAAGAATGGAATTCAGATTTATGCTAGTTGAATAATCCATAATAATCCCAATTCAGAAATGAATTTCAGAGATTTCTGGAGTAAAATATCCCAAATTGTCTTTGAAGGGAGATATCCACAAAACAGGATTTGTAACATTTCTGTGGATAAACTCAGTCAAGAGTTAACAAAATACAAACATACAAACACAGAAAAACCCATTGCCATCAGAGGCAAGTAGGAACAAGTAGCAGAAGGATTATTTTCTTAAAAATTTTTAATATAGGTATAAAAACAAGTGTGTTTAAAATATTTCAAAATATAATGGAGAATGAAAATTACTACCAAAGAACAAAGTATTATCCAAATAGCTTAGCCGTGTATGAAAAAGATCAAAAAATCAAAATAATTTAAGGAAATATGAAGTAAATCCATAAAACCTTAAGTTACAGGATATATTTCCAAATTATAAGCAATTAGTGAGCTGGAAGATAGATGTATAAAAATTAATAGAATTCACCATAGAAAGGCAAAATAATGTGAAAGAGATGTGAGTTAAGAGGCACCAAATGTAAAGTTCTCACATACAACAGACTTCAGAAATAGAGTAGAGAGAATGAAAGACAAAATATTTGAAGAATTAATATTGGAAATTTTCTCAAAACAAATAAGAGACATAAATACTCAATAAATGCAGTACGGAAATATAAAATAAAAAGAAATTCACCCATAAAAATATTATAGTGAAATTACAGAATAAAAAAGGAAAGCAATAGTCTTATACTCCACCAAAGAAAAGAGATATCTACAAAAGAAAAATGACCTTGGTACCAGTTTTCTAAAGGGCATTGATGAAAACCAGAGACAGTACAGGAATATTTTTAGAAGTCTGAAATAAAATAATTATTAAAACTTAAAGTGTCATCCTCTTATTATTATATATTTAATTAAACATTCAAGAATAAAAAAGAAATAATGCCTAAATTCATGAATGGTCTTCTCCTAAGCAATAAAGGAACTGATGAAGGGTGTACATCAAAAAGAAATAAAACTAATCTGGAATGAAAGGAAGAGATGCAAGAAGGATAAACAGCAAAGAAATTGGTAGAAATGTAGATTAATATAATGAAAACTAATATGAATAAAACTAATGGTTATTTTTAAGAAAAATACAAACCAAACTAAAATTTGAAACAAATAATAGTGAAAATAGTGATTAGAGTTACAGTACCTTGAAATCCATTTATTGATCTTTAGGAAGATTGAGGTATTGATTAATAACACGCTTTGTTAGTTGTGTGACCAATATTAAGTGTAAAAAATCAAAATGAGAACTAGGGTTAATAACTTCCAACTTACCACAGTTGAAATAGTTATAGATTTTAAGTTAAAACATAAATAGAAAAATTATAATAAGGGCAACTCAATAATTATAAAATATATATCTATAAAATACATCATTAATTCTAGTTATAACTACTAATCTGTTGGTCACCACAGTGTTTTCGTAAAAGCGAAGAGAGAAAATATTTAAGGCCATAAATGTCTCATGATTATTCACCTGCACCATTGTAACATGAAATCAGAAAAAGATGACATAGAAATGAGTGAGTATCTCTGTTTCAATATTATTTTATTTTTAACAGCAGAAAGCCTTTCTTATTTGGCCTACAGTACATATGTTGCCAATCTCTTCTTTAAACTCACAAGTCAAAGAAAAACATATAATTGTCTTTTTTCCCTTTAAATTACAGCTATGTGGGGCTTACACAAGAAACAAATAAAGCATGGAAGAGTGCATTTGAAAATAATAAAGATAGAAAAAGATGTGGCAAACAAAATAAAGATGTTGTTATATTAATTAATTAATTAAAGGGAGGTTTTAAGACAGAAAAAATTAAGAATAGACAATAGGGTTAAAGCTGTATAATTTTAAACATGTATAAAGCTAATAGCATAGTCTCACACGTGTGTGTGTGCATGCACATAAATAGTAGAAATTGACCACCGTAATGGAAGATGTTAGTATATTATTCTGTAGAATGGACAGATGAGGCAGATGTAAACTTAATAAGGATATAGAAAATTTCAGCAATGTGACCACATTAATATAAAGGACATCTGTGTTATCCTGAAGCCAACAATTAGACAATTAATAACTTCTCAAGCATATGTAGAAGATATCTGAAAATTGTCACACACTATGTTGTAACATAAGTTCAACAAATTGTGAAGCTTAGTATCTTCAAGACTATAATACTATAAATTATAAAACAACAAACAGAAATATAAAACAAAACAAAGCTTACATTTGGAAATAAAGCACTACTTAATAACACAACAAAGTATTCAAAATGGAAATCAGAAAATGCTTCAAATTTAGCAATGAAAACACAACAGAACAAAAATTGTAAAATATGAGTAATTGGTGGTAGGAGGGAATTTGTAAGTAATACATATGAGAAAATATGAAAGCATGAAACTGATGAATTATTTAATTTTGAGTTAGAATAAAAATGATAATTTTTTTAAAAATTTGAATGAAGAAATCAAAAAAGGCAGAAATAACCAATGTATAAAAAATAATGCTACAAGCTTGAACTGATGGAGCAGACCTGTGATCCTAGGTACTGTGGAAGATAGGGGAGGAGGATTGTAAGTTTGAGGCCAGCCTGGGCATCCTGGCCAGACCCTCTCTGTCTTGGCCCTACCCTGAAAGCAAGTCCAAAGACAAAAGATAAACATGCTATATTTTTAGCAGAGAGAGTGACCCCAGGCAATGCAAATGAGTGGTTTGAAGAAGATAAGTATTAAAGTAAATCTTTTTTATTTAGCTTGGAGAATGAAGCCATCATGTATAGTTGTGATTCCAAATAGGCACTTATGTTTCTAAACACAGCCTATGAACCATCCATTAGAACAGATACTCCAGCAGGTGTAATGCGTACAGTCATCAAAAGAACTAATTATATATATTATTTTCTGGAAATTGAAGTAAATATCAGTGAAGAAAGACTTGGTCATAATCTTGAAGGGTCTAAATAACACCCTTTTGACGTCTATTTTCATGTGAATTCATTGTGTGCACAGGATAACTGGTAATTAAATTTTGGAAAGTATAAAACAGAAAAGAAGCTACGGAGAGATGCAGAGGTAAGGTTGTTATTGATTTGGCTACAAATCGGAGTCATTAACTCATCTCATGGACCATTTATTCAGAAGCTTTGTTTACTGCATCTCAGATACTGTTTGCTGAGGAGAGACCAGTAAAAGGACAGGCATATACCCACTGGCTCCCATGTCTTTGGGTTTAAAATTAGCCCCTTTATCTTGTCTTTGCAGTTATGTGTTCTTGGCTCCCAAATGGCATCTCATAGTGTCCCACAGGTCAATGCAAAAGGTATCCTAAGTTAAGATTCAGGAAATGAAGATGCCAGTGTGATACAAGTTTGAAGCTTCATTAAGTGGGTCACATCCCATGTGGACTGATAATGCCTCTGCAGCGGCTAGAAAATGTGGCCAAAGGTCCGAGGGACATTTGAGGCCAAGGGCATCTGAAGAGGTGTATAAGAGCTTTGTGAAGAAGAAGGAGGGTGGGAAAGGGAGGAGAAGGCAGAGAAGGAAGATAACAAACCTTTTCAATAAAAAAAAACAATATTGAAGAAAGACTTTATATAAATAAATTTGAAAAATGGACAGAACAAATAGTTTCTTAGGAAAATACAACTTATTGCACAAAAGGAATTAGATAACCTGAACAAATCTATAACTATCAAAACAAATTATGCTCATAGTTTAAAATCTATAACATAAAATGCCTGCCAGATTGGGACAGCTACAACAATGAGAAAAGATAATTCCAGTCTTTTGAAAAATAAATAAAAATTGTACTCCAAATCCAGTAAAATACTTTACATATATAATTATATAAACTGTATTTGTAAAATTTGTTTTAGTTGTGGAATGCAGTAAGTCACTGAAATCATAATTTGATAATGCAATTTACCAGATAAAAAACATATAAGACTATTTTGTTTTCTCAACAAATGCAGGGAAAGCACTCAACAAAAATGTTTACATTTCAGTTTCTGAGTATCAAATGACTTTTACTTAATTAATGCTCTTATCTAGAATAACAAAAAGACTTGGAGATGTTCTGGGGCACCCAAGACTTGACAGCATGTGCCTTCTACCTCACCTTAGTGTTCCAGACTCTTCCCACAATATCCCACAGAGCGGGGAGGCCTATTGGAAGGGGCCGAATGGCAAAATATAGAAAAACTTGAATAATTTAAGGCTCCAAACTCACAATAAGGCAATACTAGTGGGAATGTAGTCTGTTCTTTTAAAAGGAAAATAGAAAATATAGAAAAAAATGGAGAAAAAGTAAACATCCATAAAAAAGTTACTATGTAGATACATTTAAACACTGACTATAAAACAAAATAATGACTTATAAAATTAAATTATATTGGGGCTGGAACGGTGGCTGAGTGGTTACAGTGCTTGCCTTGCATGAGCGAGTACAGGAGTTCAAACCCAGCACCATGTACACAACAAAGTCTCAGAGCAACGAAAGCCATGTGAAAAACTAAATGAACATTGATTCTCTCTGTCTCTCTCTCCCACTGTCCCTTCTTTCTTTAAATAAATAAATTAATTAATTAATTAAGTTAAATTATAGGTAGAATTAAATGACTGTCCAAAATAGCATACAAAGAAGAGTGAAAGAAGATGAATATCACCTAAGGTTCTAATATTATTTGGAAAACTGTAAATGCAATGTTATATTACAATAAATAACTAATGTAAATTATCATTTCTAGATTAATAACTAAGGAAATAATAAAAAGCATAGATCCAGGGGCTGGAGTGGTGGCTCTGCAGTTATAGCGCTTAGTACATGAGTTCGAACCCCAGCACCCACGTACGCAATGAAGTCTCGGAGCAAAGAAGACCACATGAAAAACTAAATAAAAACTGTTTCTCTCTTTCTCTCTCTCTCTCTCTCTCTGTCCCTCTCTCTCTTCAAAAAAAAAAAAAAGCATAGATCCAACAAGTTAGTAAATGGGCAACTGGGATAATTAAAAATGACTGATTAATCCAAAAGAAGCCTGAAAAGTAGAAGTTTATAACAAGTAGGAGAAATCAAAACAGAGCATGAGAGTTAGATACAAGCATGCAAATTGGTGATTACAATAACTGTAAGCAGTATAAATACTAAAATTAAAACACAAAGATTTTCATGTTGGATTGGAAAAAAACAAAGGACTGACATATATGTTAATTCCTGAAGATATCCTTTAATAGGACACAGGAATGTTGAATCTAAAAGAATGGAAAAATATACATCTTGTAAGGAAAAACCAAAAGACACCTGGTTTTTCTATACTAGTAAAATAAATACAGTATGAGGAAAGACACATCTCCAAAAAGTATGTATTCAATGTTCCATTTAATATATCCCTAAAACATATCAAACAACATATGCTGGAGCTCCAAAGAAATTAACAAATGTACAAACATTGCATGCTACTGAAATACAGAGCTCCCTGCAACTGATTAGACAGACAAAGCAAACAGTAAGGAAATGACCACGTGTGCAACACCGTTCATTGACTCCATCTGACTGTAATGTCTGAAATACTACGCTCAAGATCGCCAGGCCTGGGGCTGGAGCAGTGGCTCAGCGGTTACTGCATTTCTCTCGAATGTTCAAGGACGTGGGTTCTTACCACAGCACCACATACACAGCGAAGTGTGGAAGCAATAAAAGCCACATAAAAATCTAAATAAAATTGATTCTCTCTCTCTCTCACTGTCCCTCTCTTTAGGAAAAAAAAATCGCAAGCATGCTCATGCTTTCTAAGCCAATGTGCAATATTTACCAGAAATTTCCACAAAAATATCTCAACAAATGTTTGAAGACTGTATATTGTCTGACTTTAGAACTAAACCGTTCTAAAAAGAATAACTGACAATTCTCAAATATTTATCACACAATGGATTTCCAAATTTATACATAACCTGTTTGCCCAAAGTAAATTTCCAACCGAAGATTGATATTAATATATATTAATATCTACATGGTTAAGATAGATATCAATAGTGTATTATTATTAATGCCTAATAATAACTAATTATATGTATTAATAATATCAATAAAGATATTACTGATAATGATATGCAACATTTCACTATTTGTACATGCCATTAAGTCTATGTTTGATGAGAAATTGAGAGTGGTAAATCTTTGTTTTAGACAAGTACAGTTACCTAAATATTGCCTAAAGACAATAGGAGTACTGGGGAAAATATTCTGTGCTTGGGGTGCAGTTTGGAACATATTTTGTGGAGAAGGTGTTATTTGTCAAAGTTGCACTGCCTAATATAACAGTACAGTGCATGGGGAAAGCTACAGGAATGTACCTGGAAATGGAAAGGGAGGAGCATATTAAGGAATTTGGATTTATTTTTCTTGCCCAAGGATGCAATGGGAATTGTCAGTGTTGTTTAATTAGAAAAAAATAAGTTTATATGAGCAATATGAATTTTCTGATTGCAGAGTTAAGGTTGGATTAAAAGGATCAGCTGATTAGAATATAGTTAGAAATAATGAAGGAGAAAATTATTAATTTAGTGGTTATTGGAATGCAGAACAGAATATGGATTCAGGAACTATTGCTTGCATTGAAGAAACAGTACTTGCAGGCTTATTAGACCACGGGGTAAGTAGTAGATAAGGAAAAGTATAAGCAATTTTCTACACTATTTACTAGGTGAATATTACTCCATTAGCATGAAAAAGAATAGAAGGAGAAGAGATTTTGGAAAAAAAGATAGCAGACTTAGTTTTATGTCAGCAAATAGGATATCTGTGATAGAGTCACTTGGAAGCAGCTAATAATGAGTTTAAAATATAATTTCAAATTAAAGTGAGGGCTGTGATGCATATTGAATGCTATCAGTGGAGGTGAGAAGACCAAGTAGATGAGAATGTTCAGAAAAAAACTGCAGAAAGGAGAAATAAGCAGTGACATGGATATAAAATTTAAGGAGTAATCAGAAGACCACAGAAGAGTCAGAGGGGAGACTCAGGGCATGTATGAGCAGAACTTTAAAAAGAGAGTTCGTCCTTGTTCTCAGTTTTGCAAGATGATTGTCATTGCCTCCACAATCCCTCCCTTAATACGAGGGAAATGTGAATGTCATAGTCTTCATTTGTTTATTTATTTTCAAAGAATACAATTTGAAACACGGACATCAATTATGTGAAACACTCCCTTGGTAATGTTGCAAACAGGCCAGATGGACCAGTATTTGAATGAAATAGCTAATAAAAGTTAATGCAAAAATACTCTGTAACATAAATATAAAATAATCAGCTGATGTTAACATTATTCAACAGTAGGGAATCAGTTAAAGTTCTGGTCAAGTAGCCAAGCATGAGAAGTAGTGTTTCCATCATCATGCACCGGTTTCTGGCTCAGACATTACCCTTGAGAAACGTGGAGGCATAGAGGAGTTTAAAGTTTGAGTGTGTCGGTTAAATCTCAGAGTCCCAAGCTTAACCCATTTTTCTTCTTTTGAGTTTACTCTGAAAGGGAAGATTTATCTTCTCGAATATTGCTAACAACATTTCCATAGTAACCAATTATAATGATACCTATCTAGACATATTAGACCATATGCTTATGTAGAAATAATACATATGGGGAGAGAACAACAATTAAAATATTCTTAATTCATTTACACATCAATTAGCCCTAGAGAAAAATAAACGCTTAACTGAGCATGTTGGCAAATTTTCTTTCCTAGATATTCTGGAAAATCTTTCTGCTTCATACCCTTCTCTCCTTAAAATACAAAATAAGGAGGAGTGGAGAGAAGGGGAAAGGAAGAAAGGAAGAAGAGAGCAGACTGGAACAGATTTCTTGAGGAGCAATGCAGTCCAAGGACAAGGATGTAATTGAAAAGTAATGTATATTGGAAGGCAAGACAGTACTTCTTTGTAGCAAACAATTTCATCTTTTAGCATTTGGCCGTTCAGTAACAAATAATTAAAATAATGATCGTGATATACAGTCGGTTTATTAAAAATTCCACCTCAGGGATTTTATTTTGCCCCTCAAGACTGGTAGTGAACTTTCCACTCTTCATTGTTATTCAGAATAACAGGCTTTTGGGGATAATCTGTTCATTAGCTGGGCTTAAGAAATGACCCTCACATCACCTTCTCTGTTTGCTTTTGCAAAGGTCACAATGCAAATGTGCACGCTTTGCACCCAGACACGCTAGGAGAAATGGCCTGAAATCTGACATGTATTGTGACACTGTGACAAGTTGTGACCCTTCTTTCACCAAAAAAAAAAAAAAAAAAAAAAAAAAAAAAAAAAAAAAAAAAAAAAAAAAAAAAAAAAAAAAAGCCTGAAGTTAGAAAGGTCCATGGATTGAAGTTGCAACATAGTCAGGGCTCCATTTGAGAAACAGACAAAACAAATACAGCTAAATGCAAATAATAGGCCGTTTCCCCCATACTAAGACAACACTATAAATCACAATGTAATATAAGAAAATACACCTAAAATTTCCCCTATCTGCACATAGTTTTCTTAAATATTCAAAGCATGACTCATTTATCTCAGCCCACAGGACAAATTCAATCAAAGTAATCTCTGTCATCAGAAAACAGAACCTATTCTATGGCTTCTCAGCTGATGAGGGCAGAGCAGCAGATGAAGAGTGCAGTGCAAATCCAAGCTACGTCCTCTTCCATGCTAGTGTTAGCACCGTTTTGATGGATAACGGCAAAGTCCAAGTTACTGCAGTCATTTAGAAAATTCACACGCCCAAATTGCAAATTACTACTTCTCTTCCAAATGATCTATGTAAAAGTGCACACCTTTATCTATATTACCAACATAATTCCACAACTTGTCTTTTAATTTCACTAGGTCACAATAATTTTCTCAGGCTTACCAACAAAATGATACTAATATGTTTAATATCAAAATTGATGAATTGAATTTGGGAGTAGCTGAAACCATGAAGAAATAAATGGATTCAAACAGGTTAGCAAAATGAGAATTTAGAAAAAAATGTTTGAAAAAATGATTTGCTGCTTTCATTTTTTATTTTTTTTTAACTCCTGGAACATTTGAAAAAATGAAATAGGGACCTGGGATTACAGAGAATGTGAGATTTAAAAATTTGTTCTAAAATATTTCAGATTTTTATAATGCTGTAAAAAATATTGTAAAATCCACATAACAAGCTTCAGTCTAGCTTGAGAAATAAAACTTGATAAAAATTGAAACCCCTGGTGTCATCTTGAATTTTGCATATATTAATTCATTGGCATACTTTTACAGTTTTTCTGTTGTACTGTTTATTAAGCATGAACACTTTAAACATTTATTGTTAATGGTAATCTAAACATATGCAAATTAGTTCTTGTAGGTCAAATATCCTTATATCAACTTGGCTTGGCAATTTATGTTTCAATTCATAGCATTATGTGAACACAATCTTAAAGTGCTCAGTTTCCATTGATTCAATTCTAGGTAAGTTTGCTGATTGCTTTAAAGTGAGACTTCCCTGGTAGTTTTCATCAAGTTGATGGTGGTTGATCCAAAAATAACAACAAATACAAGGAGATGAGGCAAATTTTTTAAATGTAAGAAAAGTATATAATCATTGTACCTCTGAATACAACTATTTAAAACAACAGACAGTCTTTTACTTTCTATTGGAGGGACAGACATCCTTAACTTTAAATCCCCCGGAGCATCTCATGACATGTCTGGCCTTGAGGAAGGCCCCTTTGGATCTTCTTTATCATTTTGTTTTCTATTTTTTCTGTACCTTCCTGACAGTTCATGTCTAACGTTGAGTCTCTCTTTATGTTTGCATGCTCACCAGGGACAAAGAAATGGAGATGGTACCAGCAAAGTCCTCAGTGCTTACTCACAAATCAGGTGAATGCTGTCAATTTCTCAGGGTCAGTTATTAAGTGTGTATCTTCCTACATACAATTTCCTTGACTGAGATATATTTCTGATTGGCCAAATAATTATCTTGGACATACTAAAATAATCATATATCCTGATATCTTAAGAATATGTCTTACAGGGTAAATAACGCAATAAATTTTAAAGCCTTTAATAGTTTTTTTATCATGAATAGATTACATAAAATTATATAAATATGGTAATTCCTGTTTTAGCAAAAGCATATTGTACCTATTTTGCTTTTCATTTTTAAAGGTTTATTGTGTTTTGAGTGACTGTCGGGTATTTTGCTTACTAATTAGATACATAAGATTTTTTTTTAGTTTTTTCTAAAAGAGAATAAATCTACCAATCTAAAATGAAACACTATGAATTGTACAGAGAATAATTAATCTACATGCTTATCTAATGAAGACATTGTGCAAAGATAATTAGGAATTCATGTCATTGAAGAAGATTCAGCACTTTCTCGTGTTCTATTTTGATTCCTCCATCAGCGCTATCACCTTGTCATTGAAGAAAACAATACAAACGTGAAAGATCATGTGAGAAGAGTGTGCTGTAGGAAGAATTGGTTATTAGATGTGCGAGTGAGTGTAGGCTGGGGGCCTTTGTTTAACAAACAGCCTAGAAATCTTGATGTCTTAACAGCAGAGTATATTTCTCTGGGAATGTGCTTCCAATCTGGGCGGCTGTCCAGGTGGGTAGACCTGTGGCTGATTGCCGAGCTCTGTAGTTCATATCAAATTCACCTTTCATCATCATTGCAGCAGGGCAAGACAGAGGGATGGAAAATCACACACCAATGTTTCAATCTGTCCACTTAAAATAATACTTCTCCATTTTGCTTATGTTGTCTTCAACTCAAGAAAGTCTCACAACTTCTCTGACTTTGAGTAAATGTTGTCCTAATGCATGTATGGTAGGAGGTAACAGAAAACAATGGAGAGCAACATGGGTGTCTGTAGTCTCTGGATTTCAACCCCTTAGCTATTCTAGTCATTAGAAGGCATTCGAGCTTAATAGAACAAAGTTAAGTAGCAGTACCAAGTATTAAGCAGCAACTACTATTCACCTTTGAATATTAGATCCAAATGTCACCCATTGGTGATGCTTTCCTGAATCACTCAGGAAGTCTTTGGTCTCTATCTGTACAGTGAAATGAAATGGGAAAAAAGATAACAGAAGAGAGAAAGGGAGGGAAAGAGAAAGAAAGGAAGGGCATAATAGATGGAGAAAGAATTGCTTGACACATCCCTAGAAAGCAATGATAAAATTTTTAGAGGTGTGTCCTCTGTGTTCCACTCTCTTGCACATACTCCAAAGCAATGTTAAAGTTTGGAAGAGGCTACTGATTGGGACTAATAGCCATTCTCCCATCCTTTCTTTAATAATGGAAATTCTAATTTTAACAAGGGTTATCAGAAGACCATTATTTTCCAGTCTCTTTTGTAGCGACATGTGGTCAAATGATTAAGTTCTTATAGATGGGAATAGAGAGGAATTTTTTTTGTCCTCTATTGTCCCTTTCTCCTTCCTTTTCCTACTACTGGAGCAGCCATTTGAACAGCGAAATGGAACTTCCATATTGACGATGGTAGAACAAGAGGGAAAAGACTAGGCCTCAAAACTGCAGGTATCAAATTAGCTATGCATCGCCCCAGCTTGAAAAATTAGTAACAGAGACATGCATTTCTACCTTACATACAATCATTATGGTCTTTATCACAGCAGTCAACTAAACCTGCATCTTTAATAAGAGTGTTCAGCATGTTTAGCACACACCCACACCCACACACACACACACACACAAACACAGTTATCTTAGTTCTATCGCTAAGGTATCAAAAAATGAGATGAAGATAATAGACTAGGAAAGGGTAGGAACAGTTACTGTGAATATAAAAAATTTTTTTGAGAAAGCATGACAGAACATGTTCCGATTTCATTTTAATGTCACAGAGCTATAGTAATATAGAAAGGACTGTTAATTAAATTACAGCCATAGAGATAAGCATTCGAAACCTTCATGAAAGATATTAAAACTAGAGCTGTCTGCTTTAGTCCTCACAATTAATTCCAAAAATAGCAATAAAATATTGAGCTTTTGGTTTTGATCAACTTCTGTGTAAAATTGAATCACTGCTATAGAACTGTCCCATTTGCTGACAAGGCCAAGTGGACTAATATAAGATGTATTCAATCTTTCCCAAAATTTCCCCTTAGGTAGCAGTTAGACAATTTCATTACGGGCATTATCATATCAATAGTCCAACATGCTTCAAAATTTGCATGAAATAAGCAGTCATCAGCAATTATGGTTTGTCAGAAAAAAAATCAAACTCTCTTTAAAGCCAAAGACAGATACATGCACCTTTTTGTTTGTGTGTTTCTTCTTCTTTTTTATTTAGTACCCAAGGCCAGGCGGCAGCATAAAGAACATTTGTTGCATATCTTAAAAATGAGTTTGCATAGACACTTAGGACAAGACTGACTGAAAGATTAAATGCAGCAAATGAATCCAATGTTCTTACCTAACAAGTGTGAAAATGTTAAATCTTACTGATTCTCACTGAAAACTAAAAGAAGATTGGAAAAAAATCAATCAACCAAACGAAAACAACGAACACAACAAAAAAGCAAGCAACGCAACTGAAAGCTTGAGCTCCTGCCATTAAACAGGAAGACTCAGAGGGCATCCGGTATCATAAAGGACACCTGCCCTATAACATCACCTATGACATGTTCCATATTTATCATTGACCACATGTCCAAGTTGTAGTCATTTTCAGATAAACATGAGCTCAGGGAGAGAAGTGACTTTGAAAGGCTAAGACCCAAATCTGTTATTTTTCCTCAGACGGATTGAGAATGTCTTAGGGGACTGCTAGTAGCATGTGTTTGCTTTCATGGTTAAGAAAGTCCAAGTAATCCTTTCTGATTATGTGTCAGGACCAAACGTAACATAATCAGATAGTACATTTAAGAACTTTTTATGAGGAGGCTAAATAAAAAAGGGAGAAAAAATATTCACATGTTTTAGATCTGAACAACAGTAGGCTAAACAGCAGATTAGTGTTGATTCTGTATAGCTTTTACGATTGGAAAAACCTTAATATTTCAATCCTACTGTTACATTATCCATAAAGTAAAGAAAATAAAGAAAGCTAAAATATGCTCAGTGCATTCTTTTTTTTTTTTTTAAAGAGAGAGGGACAGTGAGAGAGAAAAAGAGAGAAACAATTTTTATTTAGTTTTTCATGTGGCTTTCATTGTTCAAAGACTCTGTTGTGTACATAGTGCTGGGGTTTGAATTTGTGTACTAGCTTATGGCAGGCAAGTGAGTAACCACCAAGCCGCCCTCCAGCCCTTCTCAGTGCCTTCTTGAGTGGATTATTCAACAACAAAATAAAAATTTTCTTTAAATATACAGACATTTTTAAGTGATGAGAATAAAACAAATAATTTTCTGGTATCTATTTTCACTTCTGGCATAGATTTTACTCTGAAGCAATCTGCATAGAACATTTCAATTTGGGGATATTGTAAATAAACCCTGTTCAATGACCAAAATTCTTAGATCACAACATTTTTCCTTATATAAGATATATAACAGAGAGCTATTCCTCTAAAGTATATTCTGACACAGAAACTTATATTTTGTTTGGAAATGGATAAAAGAAGATTAAAAGGATTTACGGTAGCAAATAGATTTTTCCTCTTCATTTATGTTAAGCCAATGTATGAGCACATCAAAGGGCTAAGGATGGTTAGGAACAAAATTCTAGAGGATTCTGTCTGGTCTCTATAGACAAAGACACTGAACTGCTCCACAGCAATGGTAGGGATTACAATGATTCACAGACGTTAGATGTGATTGTGAGAATAATGACCCTCCAAAGATTTCCATATCTTAATTCCTTAAGCTAATGAATATGAGTTTAAAAACCAAAATGGACTTCATATATATGAATAAAGATCATAAATTGGGGAAACAATCCTGGATTATCTGAGTGGAACTTCTATGGTTTGAATGTATGTATCTCACCAAAACTCAGATATAACTCCAAGGTGATAAAGGCATTTAGAGATGGGTCCCTGGGGAGTTGACCAAGCCATGAGGGCTCCACTCTCTCAGATGAGATTGGATTTGTGTCCTCCTAAAAGGCTTGAGAGAAATTCATTACAATTTTTCCCTTTCTTTCCCTTTTGCAACCGAGGACACAGCAAAAGGGGCCATATGGAATCCAAGGTCAGTCCTCAATAGACACAAGAGGTTCTGGCATTTGATTTTGGATCATTAAAATTTCAGACCATAAGAAATTAATTTCTATTATTGATAAACCTCTCATCCAACATAGTTTGTTACAGCAGCAGGAATGGACCAAGACCAGGACTGATGTAATCACAAGATTCCTTGTGAGAGAGAGGAAAGAAGGTCAAAGTCAGAGACAGACGATGATAGACGAGTGCTTTGATGATGGAAGAAGGAGCCACATGCCAAGGAATGTAGCAGTCTCCAGAAACTGAAAGGCAAACAAACCAATTGTCCCCTAGAGCTTCCAAAACGAAAGCAGCTCTGTGGGCCCCCTGAAAGTCCATGTAAGACTTCAGACATCCAGAACTGCAAAACAATAAATTCGTGTTGCTTCCCCTATTGTTTGTGGTAATTTGAGCAAATATGAATTCATTGATTGTAAAACAAATAGTTGATAAGAGAAGAGAAAGAACCTCAAGGTTTTTTTCTTGTTCCACGCATGGTGGCGCACACCCGTAATCCCTGCAGCTAGGGAGGTTGAGGTAGGGGACTGCAAGTTCAAAGCCAAACTCAGCAGTTTAGTGAGGCTCTGAGCAACTTAATGAGATCCTGTATCAAAATAAAAAAGAAGGGCCGGGGATGCGGCTCAGTGGTAAAGAACCGCTGGGTTCTAAGAAAGCAACTTGTATTTGCTCTCCTAAGGCCAAGAGTCATATAAAGCTTTCTTCTATTTATAGACAATGCGTGGTTCTTTTCTATTGCCTTTCTAAAGGCTCTTTCCCTTGCATGTCTGACTTAATATAGAAGACTTGATATGTGCCCAATCCTGCCTATCCTTCTCCAAGTAAGCCTTCACTCCTAAGAGATACCAATGTAGGGGCTGGAGCGGTGGCTCAGTGGTTATGGTACATGCCTGGCACGAACAAGGACACAAGTTCAAACCCCAGCACCATGTACACAAGGAAGTGTCAGAGCAATGAAAGTCATGTGAAAAACTAAATAAAATTGATTCTCTCTCTCTCATTCTCTCTCTCTCTCTTTCTCTCTCTCACTGTCCCTCTCTCTCTTTAAAAAAATAAAAGAAATGCCAATGTGATTGGGTATCACCTCTTTTAATTCTATGACACCTCCTCTACTTCACTCAGAGTGGGATATATATAGCATAGCTTAATGTTCAAGTCCTCTCTCAAACAACCTCTCTAGCTTGTCCCACACCCTTTCTCTGTAGCATCTTTGCCTCTCCTTATACTCTGAACATACCCACATGCACACAAACACCAATTACACATATGCATGTGAGCACACACACAGATATACACCCAGTTTCTGTTTATGTATTACCTCTAACAGAAAATTATAGAGTTATTTCTCTTTCTCAGATTTATTTCATTATCTAGCTCAATTTAATTTTTAAAATTAAGGAAATGGTCACTTTCTCAAGAAGACTTCATTCCCTGATGGCTCATTATGACTGATAATGTAAAGTTCCATTTTTTTGTTCCCATAGAATCCTTGACATCATTATTGTACAACATATCAATAATGGCTACAACAATGCATAATATGTTCTTTTCCACAAGACAATTAATTATCTGAGCGCAAGCCATGACTGTGTCTATTTTCAATCTTTTTATTGAGCATCTCACATAGTGTTATTATTCTAGGTAATCAATACCATTGAACAAATGAATGAATGTGGTCACAATCATGGGGAGGGTCCTTCTACTCGAGACAAATAATTGTTCTGGAGATTTCTTCTTTTATTTTTAGCAATAATACTCACAAATATCCTTAATCTCTCCCACAAGACTCCTAATAATAAAAAAAGTCACCTAACAAGAAATATTCTGGGGAAAATTCAGACCATAGCCACATTGCAGATATTTTGTTCCTTTATACCAATCACACCACATGAACATGAAAAGGCTTCACTTTGGCAGGGTTAGTAGCAAACTCATTTATCTATGAAAAAGGAACATAGAATACTTAGAAGAGCTCACCACTGTCAATCAATAACCAAATATATTACAGCATACAAATGATTAGAAAATATAAAGTAAAGGCAAAGATAAAAGACTGTTTATGATCTGGGAAATAGTTTTGAAAGTAGTTGTCAGGGAAGCATTACAAATTTCAGTTAATTTTAACTATCCAGATTGGATCATTATACATATGTGTATTAAATTATCAAACTATACCCCATAAGTATGTAAATATAATTATTATTTAATAATTATAAAAATTCATTCATGATAGTTTTACATGAAAAAGAAAAATGATATCGAAGTTGTATACATGCTTATATTTCAACGATCCCGGAAAGCTAGTAGCCACAGCTATTGAGGATCTAGAACTAAGAAGGAAGCAATCTGCCTAAATTTTCAGCAAAAGACTGGAGTCAACTAGACTGGAGTACCTGAGTACAGAACCTGAGATAAATTGTTCAATTTCTTGATTGTTATATATTAAAAACAACAGTTTCAGGTTAACGATAGTATCAATGAAGTGAAATTTGTGACGCTGTTTTATTCTGGTGCAGAATTTAAAAAAACAGTAAAATTGTAAAATATCTCCTTAGAATATCACAGAAAAATTCTTCAAGTTGGAGAAAAGAGAGATTTTTTTTTCTTCACACAAATAGACATAAAAAGTAATAAGCTTTAGATATTTAGGGGGATAATTGCAGCCTCCTTATTGGGAGGCAAGTAGATAATATTCCCTTACCCAAATGTGCCTTCATTCCATTTCAAATTTGTTGCAGTACAAAGAAGAATAGGGAAATTCCTTAATATATACAACGGGATTGTTCCCATCAACCTGAAGATGTGGTGAAATGTCACCCATCTGAATAAAAATTTACCTTGCTTCATTACTCTCCTCCAACCCTCCTCCCAGAGACTCAATGGTCAAATGTTTTCTCTCATTGGTGGAGGCTAGAGCAAAACCCAGGCATGGGTGAAAAGTCAAGCTCGTGTCCTAGATTCACCAAAGTCGAAGCAACACATAATCTAGGGCAATCAAAGATATGTTGGGGAGGGAGACAAGGAGGGGAGAGGGAGGCATCTAGCTAAGGAATCTCAGGAATCTCCAATTGTGGATTTCCCCCCAAAATACATATACTCACATAACTAACTTCTGCTGTTCTACTTGGATAACATAAGTAATAAATGCTTACCCTTTGCTGGAAATTGTTATTATATTTTTATTTGGCTTAACTAATTTAATCCTCATAAACACTTTTTTTATTTAAAGAGAGAAGGACAGTGAGAGAGAGAGAGATACAGAGAGACAGAGAGAATGAATTTTTTATTGAGGTTTTCACATGGCTTTCATTACTTTGACAGTTAGTTGTGTACGTAGGAGCTGGGGTTTGAACTCATGTACTTGTGGGTGCTGGGCAAGTGCCATAACTGCCAAGCCACCGCTCCAGCCCCCCTCATAAGCACCTTTGAAATTAAATCCCACTGTTACAATTCTATGCAACAGAATATATAAATGGTACTCAAAAACATGCAATTGAGGTATATCTATCTGCTGTACTTTGCAACATTCTTTTATCCTCATTGAGAATTTTAAAAAAGGTCAATAATACTACAAAATATCTCCTCAGCATATCAGAGACTAATTCTTCAAGTTACTGAAGAAGGAGGAGAAGGAAGAAGAGGAGGAAGAGGAGAGGGAGGAGGAAGAGAGGAGAAGGGGAGGGGAGGGGAAGAGGGAGAGAGAGAAGGAGATGAGGAAGAAGAAAGAGACAGATCCTCTTTTTTGTTCACAAAATAAGCTATGCAGTTGGGGGAGAAGTCAAATTACAGAGCTCCAATCTAACATATTTTTCCTAATGTTCTTACATTTATCATATTCAAAATATAACTGTTGTACATTCTGCTTTGAACTAGTTCCTCTCCAGTATTCTCCATTTTAAAAATTCTAGTTGATAGTCTTTGATCCATCTCTTCATCTCACAACCAATGTTCAGTCCAATAGTCAAGATTGTTCTACTAGGAGCTGCAACTCCCTGCTGCTGGCCAGCAATGTGATACGCTATCACACGGCATATTGGTAGCCCAGGAAGAGATCAAACTTCAAAATATGAAGTCGTCTCTCTCTTATTCAATATGCATTACTGTCACACCATCCTAAATAATTTTAAAAAAGAAAAGTCTAAGTACAAAACATTGTAAGTCTGGGACCATCATATTAAATACCTACAATGTTCCAGGAAATATAGAAGCTATGAAGGGTTGAAGAGTAGAGAGGATTCCTCCCCACAAGCATCATCTACACTATGACCAACGTTTACTCAAGACTCACCTCTCAGTTCCTCCATCAGAGCTGATGCTTTCTCTGAATAATGTGGAGACTTTAAAAAAAATCTTTTTGGTCAGGTAAAGGAAAAAAATATTGGAACAGGATCCAAGATAATACCAGGAATCCATTTTAATTTTCAGAGATTTAAACGTCCCTCATGAAAATGGAAAGAGCTTCAGTGTAGGCCTGCATCACAGGCATTGTTCCATTCGCACCTAACCACTGAGGCTCCAGGCAGAAGAAATACAGAGGCATGAGCAAAGAGTCATCCCCAAAGCACCAGAAAGAATCGAACGATCTGCGAGGTAACCATTAGCTTTCTATTCACTAACTTCATTACATTTTAAATACATACATATTCAATACATATATTCTTTAATATATAAAAGTCTATATTAATATGTAAAAAGTCTATACTATATTTTTATGTTTTAAAGAATTTTTGTCTTTTCCTTTTGATCATAGAAAAAAGACGACTATGGTAAGAAATACTTCTATAATAAAATATTTTGATTAGAAAATGTCCTATTTAATTCACATGGTCACTTATAATCTTTTGCATTTGGCTTATGAACCTGCTAAGTAGGATTAATTTTGTAGGAGTGAAAAAGAAAACCAGGATTGGAACCCACTCCTTAGTTTTTTAAAGCCCTTGAATCCATCAATCTTTTCTGAATATATGTGTATCACACACACTATATAATATATTTTACATGTGTACCAGGTGATTTGTTAAATTTGAGATGACATCTCATAAAGAATGTTTGAGGATGAGAAGCAAACTCAGTTGTGAAACAAAGTTGTGAAAGAAGTTGAAGAACAAAGAGTTGGTTATAGAAGCAGTCCTTTTACTTGAAATCTTTTAAATTTATAAAGTATTGTTTCCTGGGCACATTTAAGTTCTGCAGGAGACACAACAAACCGTTAAAGAAACATTGATGTCAAAAGCAACAGCAGGGGCTGGATCAGTTGCGGCGCTTGCCCGGCACGTGCGAGTAGAGCACACGGGTTCAAACCCCAGCAGCCACGTGCACATCTAAGTGTCAGAGCAATGAAAGTCATGTGGACAACTCAATAAAAATTCTCTCTGTCTCTTTCTCTCTCTCTTTCACTGTCCTCTCTCTTAAAAAAAAAAAGCAATAGCACAGCCAGTAGCAACAGTCACAATGAAGAGTTTTAAGTGCTACTTTCCTTAAACATTCATTGCATTGGACTCTGAGGAGGTACCAAATAAAAAAGATATGGCCAGTGGTAGTCCAATGTTGCCATAGATTGCACAGATTCTTAGGCTGGTTATGGAGATGGGAATCCATCACTTATAATCCTACGTAATTACAGATCAGGTAACGCTACAGAAAAAGTACATAGAATTTACTTCTATTAAAGAAATTTAGGGGGGCTGGAGCGGTAGCTCGGCAGTTATGGTACTTAATTAAATAGAATTCTTTCTTTCTCTCTTTCTCACTGTCCCTCTCTCTTAGAAATTAATTAATTTGGGATTGGGGCTGGAGCAGTGGCTCAATGGATTGAGAGTTTGCCTGGCATATGTGAGGACCAGGGTTCAAACCCCAGCACCATATACACAGCTAAGTGTTGGAGATACAAAAGCCAGATGGAAAAATAAATAAGTTGATTCTCTCTCTCTTTTTTCATCCCTCTCCCCTTCTAGAGAGGGAGAGAAAGAGAGAGAGAGAGATTTGCACTCAAAGAAAGGAAAATTGCTTTCCTCCTTTGCCAAAAACTTTCTATACTATTATGGTATTAATTATAACTTCCTTTTTTTTTAAGAGAGAAGGATAGTGAGAGAGAGAAAGAGAGAATTAATTTTATTTAGTTTTTCATGTGGCTTTTTGTTGCTCCAACACTTCGTTACGTACGTGGTGCTGGGGTTCGAACCTGGGTCCTCACGCATAGCAGGCAAGCATTGCAACTGCTGAACCACTGCTCCAGCCCTGGTAACCTCTTAATCCCACTATGTGTTAGGTACTGTAACAAACTTCAATTTATCCAGTGTGGCATGATTGCCCTGAGCCAAGAACAGAAGATTTGATTAGCTGAGGCCAGCCCAAATTACCAGCCTACAGAATCACTAAGTTTTGGAGAGGTTTGTTCTAAAATCAAAGCTATCTGACACACAAAGTGGAGCTCAAACGACACGTGAGCCTTCTGTATTGAAATAGGTTCAAAAATGCTGCTGGGGTATCAGAGATAAAAGTGTGTGAATACCCAAGAACAAAATCTTACGACAATTTTTTTTTAATGTGAAACCAAAAGACATCTGGAAAGATGGGAAAAATAGGGAGCAGTATTTTTCGGATACATTCTGTTGTTTTTCACTGTGTAAGATGCAATGGTCCAAATCCACTTACTTTTCTCCTAGTAAGCTGACTGCAGCATTTCTGTGAGGAATTATCCCTTTCCGACTATCCATTTATCTTGCTTGGTTGCCTAAGATTGTGAGTTTGCCTGGATGGTTGAGTATCACATTCTGCCGGACGTTGTGACTGGCTAACGGATGTTTAATTGGCCCAACCATTGTCAATGGGACATACCCAGAGAGGGGCTCTTCCCCTCACTTGCATGCACTTGAACATGAATGGAGTAGGTTTAATGCAGCTACTTTGTTACCATATGGAACCTGAGAATGAATATACAGAAAACAGATGAGACAAGACATGTAAGGAATTGACAGGCTTGATTGACAGTACTTAAGCTCCTGCAATTGGTCAGGATGTAGGCGGGCCTACCTCCAATACTTCCCTGGAGTCTTGCAGCTTAATTATGTAGCCAAGTGCCATTTGCTTACACTATTCAAACAGAATTTTTCTTTCCTTATCAACCAATCTTAATTTTTTTAAAAAAAGTAAAAGTTTTTTTTAACTTTTTATTTGTACTTAACAAAAATAAATACACAAGAAAAATACTTAGTCAATTTGACTGTTTGTTTTCTGCATCTCTGGTAAGTAAAATATGAATTTTAATTGGGTTTTTCTCAATAGCTTCCACAAATATTATTACAAGTGACAATAATAGCTTTAAAACCCACCTTCATGCAGTAGGCCATCTGATATGTACTTTTTGCATAGAGATATATATCCACATTTAATTTAATGTTTAAAACTACCCTTGAAGTCAGGTATTTTTATAATAATTTTAAAGATGAGAAAATGAGATATAGAATACTGTGATCCAATTTTCTACTTACCAATCCAATCTAATAATAATTGATATTTTTTTGGATGTGATCTGATTAACTGAGGGAAAAATGTCAGAATTTAAGAGATGATATTTTAAATAGAAGTCATACTTAGTTGTCAATGAAGAAATATAGAAAACATAATAAAATTAAAGTATCTCTAGCAGTCCCTGTGTTAGAAAGGATTTCAATTCTTAGAATTGAAAATAAATATCATATGTTCGAAATCAGCTCAATTAACTGAGTTTATAGGTGTTCATATAATTATCTTAGGCATTGCTAGAGAGCTGTCATATTTTGTAAACATATGGATGAGATTCACACAGTCACATGAAGCTACCCTCTAGTCAACAACACATGTAGTTACTGAGGCAGATGGCTTTCTACCTGATTGGAAGCTCTATCCGCTCCTCCTTGTCAAAAGAGGTTAGGATGCATTGATAATTGGAAAATACTGGATAGTGATTATCTTTTCCTTCATATCTTTATTGACCAGCCATAGTTTACCACGGAACATCCATTCAGCACATCTCTCGGGATGCAAGCATTTCTTGACTGGTAGACCGTAGAGAAATAGATTGCAGTGTTCAAAGGCTTGGAATGCCTTTTGCAGAATCTTTTAAGCATTACACTGAATATACTATTAAATAAATGCCTACATAACAATAGAATCAATTTCCAGGAAAAGGATTACTTTTTTGAACCCTTGGATAACTAAAGCATGACATAACTGCTATTTTATGGCAGCCAAAGAAATTTGTTATGCATTCCTTTTCCTCTAAATCAATGTCTTTCTCCTTACCCATTCTCCAAACAAAAGAGTATTTAAAAATTCCACCTGTCATTTTTTAATTAGCTATTATTTTCAAAGAACATATTTCAGGAACTCAAAAAGAGACCATATATAATTGGTGAGGAGGCGGGTCTACAAGGATTACAGTCCTGTGTGATGAAACTGTCAGTAACATCCAGGTTACCCAGACCCTAATTCAGTAAGATGAGAATCACTCTAAATCTTTTCCCGGATGCATCTCAAGTATTGTTAAAACACCAAGATTATGTTCTGCCTTATTTTTCTGTCCTTTATTTTAATCAACGATAGCTTATTGCTGGTTCCAAATTCAGTAGTTCCTTGTTGAAAATATCCTTTTCAGCATCCACATTTTACCAACTCTGGATTTGGAAGTGGACAATTTTGTCATCACAGCAAAGTGTGCCCTCTCTGGGTGTGCATGTGCTCCTGAGAGACTGGTTTGGTTGTGATGGACAAATGGTTGGCTGTTCCTCTCTGGAACCTTTCCATAGGAGTCATCATTCTATTTCCTTTGGGCTCAGGGTAACGATTTCAGGAAAACTGGAATTTATATGTACAAAATGCAATGTTGTGTATTACTTTCCTAGGACAGGGTATAATCTTCAGTTGTTCCAATCTATTGCCTTATATTTCCATGTTTGAATACGCAAAGAAACCAAGTTACAAACATGTTATCTGTATAGGAAGATGCTTTGGGGCGTGAAAGGCCAGTCCAAATGTGGTTTATAGTCAGAATGGTTTTTTTATTTTTTGGTTCTTTTTGTAAGAGAGGGACAGTGAGAGAGAGAAAGAGAGAATCACTTTTACTTAGTTTTTCATGTGGATTTCAGCCCCCAGAACTGCTTTTTAATGCACACACACAATTTGCAAATATTTATACCCCAAGAGATTTAAGACTCTTCTCCTCATCCCCCATTTTAAAAGATAATTGAAGAGTGAAATATGGAGGAATGTGGATCGTTAAACTCAAGTAATAAAATGGTTTCTTCAAACTGAATCCTTTCAATTATAGATGCAAGCAGTAAAAAGTTCATGTGTAAGGCAACCAAAATATTCAAAAAGAGATCCAGAAGATGTGAGGCAAAAACAATACTCTTTCTGCTTCCCAGCTGGCAAGAGGTAAAATAAATAAAGCCAAAACAATCTAATTGTAGAGAAGGAAGAGGGAGAAGCCAAGCCATTCAGGAAGAAGTGCCATTTGGCTCAGGCTAGGACAAATGTGGGTGCCACTGGCACACTTGGTTGTGCAGGAAGGGCACCACCAGTCCCCATGGCCACAACAATGAGCTTGTACGTTCCCCTCCAAACTCCTCCTCTTTTTGAGTCATTCTTTCTATAAATTCTTGTTATTGTCCTGGAATAGACTCAATGACTATCAAGAAAGTTAGCTAGGCATAAACAACTGAAGTTGGCATCACATATTTTAGATTGTATACAACATTTTTAACAGCTTTATTTTTATCATTTTTGAATAATCTGAATTCATGAGTATTATAAGAATTCAAAATCTGATTTACTTTCACAAAAAACCCCAATTTAAGCAAAACCAAATATCACTGATACATTTTGTAAGCTAACGTTAAAATTAACTTTTAAATGGAATTAAATTCATTTTTTTGAAAAAGCCACTTTGGATTAAAAATCCAATTCTTGGCAATTCAGAAATGGAGATATAATTCATCTCATGAAGTTATCTTCTTTTAAATATAGCTATACAAATATTTCTAAAGTTTCCCAACCCCCAAAATGAAATAATAGTCATACAAGAAAATAAATTTCTAACTTAATAAAATCTGCAAATGTGGATTAAAAGTTTCATTTTTTCATTTTAATTTTGTCTTTTCTTTTAAAGACATTTCATTTGTTAATGAACAGTGCTATGGGAAATATATTTATTTACTTCTACATATGTGTATATATATTTATAAACCAGGTAAAACAAGATTTTTGTTACTTACAAGGTTGATTAAAATTTAAAATAAAAAACACACAAAGAAAACATTACTTTCAGTTTCCTGGGAAAATTTGCAAACAAAATACGTTCTTTGAAGTTGATTAGGGAAGGGTGAGATTTAGACAACTCTGTCTTAAGTCACCTCTCTAATAGAGTATTTTCACACATTTTCCCTAAAGCTAGTGTTGTCAAGGAGGGAAGAATAAAGATTTTATAATGTAATGAGTGCAAATTAATTGATTGTAGAATAATAATGACAACGAGAATGGTCACAATAGTAGCAAACATTCATTTACTCCTTATTATATGCCGGGCACATTCCTACATGCTTTTCAGGAAAAGACCTGTTTAGCCCTTCTACAGATCCTGAAGTTGGGACTGATTATTATGATGACCCTAAACATGAAGAAATTGAACCCCAGAGTATCTGAGTAACTTTGGCAAGTTGATATCTAATAAATGTTAGAACTGGAACTGAAGGCCCGTATTCACAAGAACGAACAATTCTACCTTCTCCATATGATAAATTCACTGGTTTAACAAGCCAATATAGGCATACTTCCCAGTGTTGGTTATAGCTTGAGTTTACAGGAAAATGAACATGCTTGGCATTTGTTATTGTGTATTCAGGTTTTTTTTAGTAACTTCCACTTCAATTCAATCAAATTATGACTGGGTTTTAGAAAATGATGAGGAACATTAAAAGAGGACAAATTATTGCTCTGGGCACCAATTCTCAGCAAGTGTACAAGAGTGTTGCATCCTCATGAAGTGTGTACTCTTGGGGTTTAAAAAAAAACCTTCCTACTTTTTGGGGAAAGAATTTAAGCCAAGAAAAAGAAGCAAAGTCCACTGTACAAAGTATGTTCTCCTTACTGGGCTGCACACACAAGCAGATTTTCACTCCAATAATTGAGACCCTTTGGAAAACGCTCCAAAAAGCCATTGAACTTCTGCCGGTAAATATCCCTTAACACTCTGGAATAAACAAGAGCATCTGGCACTACTCCGTGTGAGCTGTCACCTTTACTCTGCCTGTTCATAGACTTTCCGGAAAAGAAAGTAATGCTTCCATCTGGTCTCAGCAGCAAAGAAAGCAAAGAGCAACCAAGTGCTTTCTCGAGAAATCTGAGCCTGAATCCTGGCAAGGCTTCCTAACCTGAGCGAAAAACATAGCTTTTGATTTTTCCCATAATGAATAATCCTGAGTGTAACACCTGGCTGCAAAGAACTGCAGCAATTACTGAGGCTTATGAACAATTTGCTCATTTGGGTTTAGGTTCAGAATACGCACGTTTGCAACGGTTTAATCATTTGAGCTTTCCATAGTAGTAGTAAAAAAGGGACATATTCTCAGGAAGTCAGGTAAAGAGGTTCTGTTGGCTTTACTTAAGCTGCTGAAGTTCCAGAATTTCTTTTCTAAAACAAAATGCAAGCAATAAAATAATTAAATAAGCTAGAGAAAAAAAGGAAGATAGGTTTGTACGCAAGGATACGGTGAACTTAACCTTAAGACTGTACCCTAGGGGTTGGGGATTTAGCTCAGTGGCAGAGCGCTTGTCTTGCATATGCAAGGCCCTGAGTTCAGTCTTCATACCTGAAAAAAAAAAAAAGAGAGAAAAGAAAAAAACACTGTACTCTATGTTTGTGGGTGGGGTAAGAAAAACATTTAAGATCTGCGGTCACAGACGCACTTCTGGGATGGCACAAGGAAAGGCATATTCATCTGAAGGAATAGAATTGGCACCTGGAGCTAGGTGCATGCTGTCACAGAAATCAGATCATGTTTCTTACCAGAATAGTTATATGATTCTTTTCCATTTCACTTTGTCTTTTTAAGTTCAAGAAGTCTTAATCTTAGTCCTTTGCAGCAAACTTCTAAAAGTTTAATATGTATGTATGTGTTTTCATTTTTCTAACAATAGGGTCTAAGGCAAAATGAGACATTAAAAGGTTTTAAAAATACTATTTTAGATATCATCCAATCACTTGACTTCTTGAACTGAAAAAAAATTTCTTTTTCTTTTTCTTTTAGCACAACACCTAGAAAGGAAACTCAGTGACCTCTAATAATGATAAAGAAAAAGATGATGATGATGATGACATAAAAAGGGCCAATGTTAACCACTGTGACCTTAGCAAGCTCATCAAATGTATTTGCTCAAAAATGGGAGAAAGTAATGAATTTGAACACAATTTTTATGATAAGTTCAATTTTACAAAGATAATAGATTTAATGGAGACAAATCAGATGCCATGAAAAGACTTTTTAAAAAAATAATAGTTTCAATGTGTCCATGATATTTTTCTCCCCAAACATCAAAAAATAGAAGTAGGGAATTATGCTCTTTCTATTTAATATCCAGGAGCATTCCTGATAGTGGTATAAAATTTTGAGAAAATCATATGTCAGACAAGAAGTTAGGGGACTTGTTTTATTTCAGGACACACACTGTCACTAACTATGCATATAATCTAGGGTGCATCATTAGCATTTCTCAAGTTATCTAACATTGAAAGGATGAATTGTTTTGCATACATTTTCTTCTATTTGTCTCATTTCATGATTTAATTAAAAGTCTTATTACCTTAATTAATATGTTTTACAATTTTAAAAATCCTCTACATTCATTCAGCCATTAGATCTTTATAGTAACTTTTATAAAATAGGCAGAAGGTGTCAGGGATTAAACCCAAGTCCTTATGCATGCTAGACAAGCAATCTACCATTGAGCTAAACCTCTAACCCAACAAATACATTTATTAGAAAGAGAAAGAAAGCACAAAGGAAGTTTGCAAGAGTACCAAGTTAAGGAGTGAAAAAGCACTCCTTGATTTAGACATTTTTAATAAATAATAATTGCACATAAACAGCAATTATATACGTATATACACATTTTTGGTCCAATATTTTTTCTTAAGGGTCATTTTCTTTATTCTTTAAATACATCATTTAGCATTCATTGAGTGAAATTCTAGCTTTCATAGATAATCAGTTTTTGTTTCTCTGAAATGTATTTCATCTTTTCTGCTTTTGAAATCTCTATTATGTCTTAATAATTTTCCCTATAGTTTTATGCAAGCAAGATCAAGATACAGAACATTTCTATCATTTCAGAAAGCCCAGTTCTGTGCTTTGAGTCCTGCAGGGGTAACCTCTGTCCTGTCTTCCAACACCATAACTTTGATGGCTTTGGAGATATATAAAAATGTAATTTTAAAATAAGTATACCTGTAACTTTGATTTTAGTTAATAAACTTGTGTCTGTGGGGTTAATTTATGCCTCTCAGTGTAATAGTTTATTCCAATTATTTGTCATGGAAGAATGTGTTGAATAATTAAACCACAATTTTTTTCTTAAATCTGTTGCACTGTTGAGATTATTTTAGTATTTTTCATTTTGAGATTAGTGTAAGTAAAGCTACTATGTATATCTTCTTTTTTAATAGAGAGAGAAGCAGAGAAAAATAATTTTACTTTTTCATCTTTTTTTTGTTTTCCTCCACTTAGTTGTGTATGTGATGCTGGGGATTGAACCTGAGTTCTCACACATGCTAGACAGCCCTCTACCACTGCACCACCTCTCCAGCCCATTCTCTGTATATTCTAGAACATATTGTCTGGTTAAGAAGTGTACCTATTATGCAGGATATATGAACACAAGTAAAAATTATGGGTCACAGGTTATGTCTCAGGAATGTTTTGGATGTTTATATAAGCTGTTTTCCAAGGTTTTCTTTAAATTTTGCAGTTTCACAGAAATTGATCCATAGCCTCACCAAAACTTAGCCTTTTAATTTTATCCATTCTAATGGAAGAGTTATAAAATTTCATTGTGGATTAATTCATATATCCCTGATGGATTAATTTATATATCCCTGATGACTATTTTTTATAAACTTGATTGTTCATCGGATCCTATTTTTTCTGAAGTGCTGTACAACTGTTTTATCCATTTTAAAATTGGATTATTGATATTTTATTGATGCACAAGAAATCTTTATATATTATGAATACACATTTTACCAAATATTGCAGTTAATTCTCCACACATTGCGAAAAACTATTTGCACTCTTCATAATAGTGTCATCATGTTAACTTGATCCTGTCTCCAATTTACCAGTTCTCCTATTAGTACCTTCTACTATTTTGTATAAACTATCAACTATGTATTTTTGTTACAATTATTTTCTTTTTTTTATTTGTTAAAAATAATTTAAAGAGAGGAAAAACCAAGAATATGAATATCCTCTTTTACTCTCAATTCATAGCAATGTTATGATGATATAATGGGAAAAAATGTTTCCAACCATAAATTTCACAAGTAGAAGTTCTAGTTCAAAATAAAAAATTGAATATCTATAAATTAATAGTACATATGACTCAATGCAAGGGCTTTAGTCCAAACATAGTACACTAAGAGTTGACATTCTGATCAACCCAACAATGATATGCATTTAATTGTTTTAAGTTATACAATTTGATTAATTTATTGATCATGAACTCAACTAAATTATTTTCAGTCAGAGGAAAATTAATGGTAAGATGTTTGATGTTTTGAAAGTAAACATGTCCAAATGTAATTGTTACTTAAACTTTATACTTAACATATACTCATAATAGCTAAAGAATATTATTTATATATCTTTCTACATATGCTGACCAATTGACCAATTTAACATAAAACTAGAACTATTTCTGATATGATATAAATGATTAAACTTTTAAAATATGCACATTATCATAGAACAATCCCACTCTACATTACTGTCTCCCCACAGTCTTTGTTTTTTTTTTTTCTTTTTTGGTCATTCCAGCATTTATTCTTCTACAAAACATAGTAAGTGACATATTTAACACATTTAAGGTGTGCAAAAATAGTATATAGGAAAAAACATTAATGTTAAGAGGCTGAACCAAAAGACAATATTTAAGCAAATTATAAAAAAAGAATAGAAGAAAAAGAATAATGATGGGAACTAATATTGGACCAATATTTCCTATGTGCTAACTACTGTGCTACACATACATTAATATTATTTTGTTTGATCATCACAAAAATATTGTGAGGTAAGCAGTATCTCATTTCCTTAATAAAGTGAGATTTTATGAAATGAATTCTTAAATAACACAAATAGTAAGTATTAGAGCTCAAACTTTGATCTTTGTACTTTGAATCTATGAACACTTTTTTTATTGGCGCATTATACATATACAAAATAGTGGGGTTCGGTGTGATATAGTTGTACAAACACATAATATACTATTATTAGAAAAAACAATATTGAGGTCTTTGAAGGTCAATGGATAGCAATGGAAGAAATCATGCTGAGTGAAGTTAGCCAAACCCAGAGAGTCAAGGGTCGAATGAATGCTCTCCCTCTTTTGTGGAGGCTGGAGCTAAACCCAGGCTTTGGTTAAACATAGTCAAACCCATATATTAGACCCAGCAAAGGCATAGCAACACATAATATAAGGGAACCATAGATGTGTAGGTGGAGGAGGTGGGAGGAAAGAGGTGGGGAATTTGGAGAGCAATGGAAGATAGAGAAGGTTGTAGGGAGACAGTTAACAATGTGGCATACTCTTAGTATCAAATGCATATCATATTGTTATTTGATATGCATTTATGGTTATACAACAACTCAACTCCTTAATAAGAAATTTTTGATTTTTGAAAAAGTACATACTCATACTTTGGTATGATTTAAAAAATTTTCTTCAGTTTTTTCATTGTAACAGAAACAGACTATCAAATCTGACACAAACATTTTCTCCAGCATAATTTTTAAGGAAAATGCTAATAAAAATGTGTTTTGTTTTCAAGTTTTTTGGAAATGCTGTCTTTTATAAAGCAATAAAATGGTTTCACAATATTCTTATGATATGTCTCATATGTTAATGGCTTTAAAAATATTGGCTATACCATGCCTGTATTATGGTGGCCCAAAAAACAAATGACTGATGACTGGCAAACAATAAATGAGATAATGTAGGACTGAACAGTTTGGCACAACAAATAAAACTAAGTAATTCCTCAGTTGCTATTATATCTCCTAATAATAAGGATAATGATAATTATGTGGTGGTGATAGTGGTTGAGACAATGCACAGACTGATATTAGACTAAAATTTCACCTAGCATCTTTAGAAATGGCAAAAGTTTATAAAGATCTGTATTTAATGGTAAAAGAAAGCGCTCTTAGAACATCTCAGTGAAATTAAATTCAAAAGCTTTTAAGCAGTCTAGATTTATTTATTATGCCTAAAGTTGACTTATTTTTGTACTAAAGCAAGTTCTAAAATGAACTAAATACATGGAAAGAATGCAATAGGGGAGGTACAGGGCAATGAAGTTGACCAAACTATATTCTTTTTTAATTCTATTCTTTCTTTCCCAAATATATATTTTGCTTTTACGCTTCTTATTTTTGTGACTTCATTTTCATTGATTTATCTTTTATTAAAATTTCCATACATATTTATATTTCTTTTACTTTGTTTCAAAATGTCAAGTCTGTTCATCATAATCCATAGCGTGTATGCGATTTTCTATCAAGAAATCTATTGATTGCTTGTATGCTTAGTGGTATTTTATGGTTAGTTCATATGTGAATATTTGGCTTCTGTTGAATATGAATTTGGGAGCTGTTTTAGTCAGCTTTTTGCTGCAGTGACTGAAAGACCCAACAGGAACAATTTTAGGAGGAAAAGTTTATTTTGGGGGCTCATGGTTTCAGAGGTCTTAGTCCGTAGACGGCTTGCTCCAATCCTTGGGGTTCAAGCTGAGGCTGAACAACATGACAGAAGAGTGTGGTGAGGAAAGCAGGTCAAGGTATCACATCAGGAAGCAGAACAGAGTCCAATTGCCAGATACAAAATATATACCCTAAAGGCACAACCACAACGACCCCGCCACACCCTGCCAGCATACAATTAACACCCAATTAATCCCTATGAGGAGATTAAATCACTGATTGGGTTAAGGTTCTGATAACCCAATCATTTCACCTCTCAGCCTTTGCATGTCTCACATATTGAACTCTTGGGGGACATCTTTCATCCAAGCCTAATTTGAGGATGCTTTCTTCTACAGAGGTTTTGAGTTTGTTTTCACCAGCATCTGAGAGCTTCCCTAATCAGATGACTTTCATCTCATTTTCAACTTCCTAGCTTAATAGGGTAAAGGTAAGTTCCATAACCTGCCACTGATATGCATGTTCGACTCCAACAAATTGTGCCTTTGAGTCACTGCTATCTTTTCAATTTTTTTGTTGTTACTACTGAAGTCACAGATTCAGAGATCTTTACTTTTATGAGTCTAGCGATGCCTTGAAGAATCCATTTTTATTTAAGATTAATTTACTTTGTAGCAGGAGATGCCTTAGAATATATATCATATGATTGTACTAGAATGCCAAATCTAGAATTCCCTTTGAATAGTCTCCATGTTCTGGAAGATGCTTATCTTACCCAATATACCAGGAATTCCATGAGTGAAGTCAAACTTGGGAATTTGACTATTTTCCGTTTATCTAAGCTTAGTTCCTAGGGAATCCAGATGCAAATATGTAGGACACAATGAATATATTTACCCAATTACCCTGACCTTGAAGAAATACCTTGAAAACAAAGATTAAAACTTGTACTAAACAAAGAAAACAGTTGCATCTTCATGAAGCTGAATCTATCAAATAAGAGCATTCATAGTCAATGGAATAAATGGGTTGTTAAACTGTACTCATCCAAGTTTGTTCAATTGCATGTATTTTTTCCCAAAAGTACATGGACGTTTGACCTATGTATAGTTTTGTAGAGAATTAAAAAAGTAAATAGCATTAAGATTGTCACTTCTTACCAACGATAATGACTTCTAATGCAGTCTGATGATTACGTGGGAGTCATCAGTTTTCAGGGCAGATGTTTAGATTCAGAAATGGAGTTAACTTACATAGAATGGAATAGAACCTGGCAGAATTTCAAGGACTAAAATCAAATTATTATTGTCTTTCACAAAATGAAGCAAGAATTTGCCAAAGGGGGTGTGTGTGTGTTGCAAAAAAACATTTACACCAGAAGAAGGCCTGACAGAAGGGTAATAGACTAAACTTATAGATACCATTATTGCAGTAGGCTCTTTTTTAAAGGTACATTTGGTGTTTGCTATATAATCAATGCTGAATTGTTGCAGCATGTTATTTTCTATATTAAACATTGAAAAGGAAAGTCAATATACAAAGTAAAGAAAATCACATTTATTTTTAAAGAAGAATCCTAACTAAAAATTGCCAAATGGGTTTTTCTCTTAAACTTTGAGAAAATCAATATGTTTACCTGGAAAACTTCACTGAATACTGGGTTAATTCTACGAATACATGAAACAAAATCTACTAAAACTTACATTTTGAAATCCTTTTTATTTTGAAAAATTTTTAAAGAGAGAGGGACAGTGCATTCGGCAGTATTTTGTAGCATTTTGTGTGCATACTTTAAATATTTCCTATTGAGGTTATTCCTATTTTGCTTCTTTTGTTATTGTTGTTTGTTTGGCTTCTTTGAAAGGGGTTTGTCCTCTTTATATCTTC
The DNA here is from genome assembly GCA_004027875.1 of Aplodontia rufa. Classification (NCBI taxonomy): domain Eukaryota; kingdom Metazoa; phylum Chordata; class Mammalia; order Rodentia; family Aplodontiidae; genus Aplodontia; species Aplodontia rufa. The sequence continues at coordinate 130,075 of PVKS010000917.1, forward strand.
TAATGGATTATTATTTGAGTAGATGGAGACTATTGATTTTCACAAGCTTATTTTAACTTCTGCTTTTCCTGAATATCTTACTCTTTTAATTACCTTTACCATTGATTTACTAATAGGGATATTTTCCTAGGCTTGCTATCATGTCATCTGCAAAGGGGTTTTATTCCTTCACTTCTAATTATCACATATCTTATTTTTTCCTTTTTACAAATTGTGTTGACTATTATCTCCATTAAAAGGTTGATGACGGTAAATAGAATTGACACCCTTGACTTTTTTCCTGGACACTAGTAATATCTATGATGCTTCTTGCTTATGATGGCTTTGCATTTAACCATATAGGAAATATTACGCATGCTTATTTTCTTACAACTTTGTAATAAAAGTGAGTGATGAATTTTGGAATAGGACTTTTCAGTATCTGAAGATAATTGTGGACTTGTTCTTCTGAAGGTGAATTTATATTAATAGATTGTTACAATATTAACTCATTCATGCGTGAATGGTATAAACTTCACTTAGTCATGGCTCATTGTTCTCTTTCTATGGTTTTGTTGTCTAATCACTAACATTTTATTTAGAATATTTATATGAACATTTATAAATTATGTTAGTTTGTAACTTTCTGTTCTTTATTAAAATTAACTATCAGTGTTAAATTTGCTTGACAAAAGAAACTGTGAAATTGTCCTTCAAAATTGTTTTGTGTCCACATTGTGGAATGGCTGAACTAATTAATATATCTGTTACAAACTTACCATTTGGGGGGATTGGCAAGTACACTTAGAATCAACTCTCTTGTGATTTTCGAGAATGCATTATTCCTAACTAAAATGTTGTATTATTTGACAAACATTTCCCAAACCTTCCTTCTAGCCACCAATCCACTCTCCTTCTATGAGTTGACATAGTTTAGGTTCCACACATAAGTGAAATCATGCAGTAGTTTTCTTTTTATGCTTGGCTTATTTCACTTAACATATTGTCCTCTAGGTTCATGTATGTTTTTGGAAATGCCAAGATTTCTTCTTTATTCAAGTGTGAATAGTATTCCATTGTGTATGTACCTCTTTGACTTATTTATTAATTGGCCAACAGATGTATGAAACGATGTTCAACAGCCTTCACTTTTAATACCCTCAGGTATTTCAGTAGCTGGAGCTACTGATCAAGGCTTCATTCTGAACCCTTAGAGTTGGACATTCTGTCTGAGCACTGCCAGGTCCTTCCCTCCACTCTGCTTCTGCAAGCAGCCGCCAAGTCTTCCCTGAACCCTTAGTCTGTAACAACAGGCAAAGCTTTCAACTTTAGCTGGGTTCAAAACTCTGCTTTGTTCTCTATTTATGAGTGATTTTTAGTTTTCTGGTTTTCTGGAATGATGATGGGTCAGGTATGGTTTTGTTTGAATTTCTTGTTGATTTATCATCTTTTATGTGTCAAATGGAGAGAGAGTCAAGCTCAGATCCCCTCCATTATCTCTTAGACATTTATAAAAGCTTTTAAAAACTCCAAGCAGTTATTCATAGGGAATAACCATAAAATCTACTTAGAATTTAATATGAAATGCCTATTTAATGCACTGCTTAAAGTTTCCTAGTAGTGATAAATGTAACAAAAGAATGGGAAACCTCAAGTGAAATGTTCATACTTACAAAAAAAAAAAAAAAAAAAGAAAGAAAGAAAAGAAAAGAAAAGAAAAAAGAAGAAGAAAAAAGAAATTGGAATTATTTTATATTTTGTGTTTAATTCAAGAAGCTATTTGACATAGTTTTGCATCTCAGTTTGATTGTTACATCCATAAATTCTAAAATAAATTATGTTAATAGTCTTTCATCATTATATTTAAAATACTTTTAAAAAATTGAATTGATTATGTTCAATTTAAATTGTTAATTAAAAATCCTGTGTTCTATTCTGATACCTATATTTAAGCTCTCAATAAATATTATTTGATTTGGGATGATGTCTTTATTAATAAAATTATAGTATCTAAGTTATGTTCTTTTTGAAGAAAATATAGTTTTTACAAACATTTTATTAATATTTGACTGAGTTTCTACTCTCATGTTACCTGTAATATTACTGCTACTAACTGTGATGGATGGAAAACTGCCACAGATGATTGAAATCTCCTCCATTAAGACACGAGATACAGTTTTCTACCCCTTAAATCTGAGCTGATCTGAGTTGACCATTACAATTAGACAAAACTGAAGTGATGTGACTTTTAAGGAAAACCCCAAGAAGTCTTGTGGTTTCCCTTTTTCCCTCCAGGAGGCTGCTGTCCTTGTGCTGAGTTTTTTCACTCGTTTCCACAATCCTCAGGGATGCCCTGTACTTTCACATGAGGTTATCCAAGACCCACCCAGCCCCCAACTGAGGTTTCTGCTGGCTGCAACTGGATAAATGACCCATGAGAGTTCTGCATAAAAACTACCTATGTGAGGTTAGCCTGATATGAACCACGTAGAAATAAACAGCTTTTGTACACTAAATTTGGGGGTAATTTTTATATAGCAATTGAGAGTTAAACATAGATATATTTTTGACAAGAAAATGACCATCATTTTGGCTTTCATTTAAAAGTGGGTGTTTTAGTAATTATGTGAAAAATATCTGATAAAAAATAAATGGGTGGGAAATTTCTGTGTGTACCAAATAAAGAATGTTGGGATTGGAGATGGTTTTTGCATTGTTATGGCATTTCGAAAATGTCTCTGAAAACTGTTCAAAAGTAAGTTAAAAACAATGAGTTTAAAATCTGAATAGACAAATGTTCTTCAGATTAAATAATACACTTTTAAATGCACATACACTCTACATACTCTAAAACCTGTGCTAGATGGAGGTGTATGGATGTATTTTAACTTGGGTATTATATTTTGGTATCCTTTTAAGAATTGAAAATAGGTCTGATAAACACCTCTAGGAACTCAATTGGCATCAAAATATGATCAATATAAGCTATTCCAAATGGAATGATAGAGACTGAAAGGTAACCATACTCTTATAAGAACTTATAAAGATTCATTCTGTTAATGTAGAGGTAGTTGAAGGACTCTTAGGAGCCCACTTCCCCAGGTTATGTGATTTAATTTCCTTAATGTCACAAAATGACAAACTGATGGTGCAGTCAGACTATAAGTATTATAGAAGCAAGTGGCTATGGACACCTTACATGCATTTGTATGTATGTAACTTTGTGTGTATTCCATCTATTCAAATGAAAAGGGCACGGGGAAGAGAAGGAGCGACAGGTCAGCTCTGCAGTGTTAAGAGGGGCCACTCGACGGCTTCTTATCTCCCTGAAGCCTCTGTCATGTTCTTTCACATTCAGTGAGCCATGGCTGTATTTTCTCATAAAGGCAGGCCAAGAACTTGATGAAAAGAAGGTCAAATGCTCTTTTATTTTGGATACAAATGAAGTTCACTGGGTTTTAAAATGTGCAGATCGCTCAGTGTTTGGCGAGTTGTTAGTGGGGTGACAGCCGCCCAATGAGAGGAAGACCACCCCTGAAGAGCAGTAATGCAGCGTTCAAGGATAACTTCTACAGAGGGACAAGGGTGATACCTTTCTTTTCTAATTGAACAAGACAGATAATTGATCATCAAGGCTGTTAGAGATGCTGCTGCAATGTACGTGCCTGTCTACAGATGGAGGGAGAGTTGACACTCATGGCAGCGTTTAAAGGAACAGTGCACGATATCCACGCTGATTTTTATGTACATAAATACAACCAGTGCTTTCAAATCTCATGATAGCCAACATGTTGGTAAGTCTCCTTGAAGTAAGTGATGATTGTTTGGGTTCACACACAATGCAGTACAGGCTACAGATTGTGCAATTTGCTTACGTGCAGAAATTCTCTCTAAAATTGACTCTATACAGCCTATGTGACTTCCTTCCCACGTAACTGATAAGAGGAGACTGTATCAGTCAGCTTTTCATCACTATAATGAAATACGGGAGACAGGCAACTAATGAAGGAAAGGAGACTTATTTAGTTCACAGTTTGGGAGTTTCAAGTTCAAAGAGCTTAAGCAGGGTCTCATAGGGTTTCCCCTTAACTACATCACCACATGGTGCATGGCACATAGTCGTGGTTGTAGCACATGCTTGGAGGAAACAAGTGCATCTCAAACAAGGTGCAGAGACAGGAATGTGCGTAGCTGGAATCACACTTCTGTAATAACCCTGTCGTGAGAACTGCTTTCCAATGGCCCAAGGACCTCCACTAAGTGACACACCCTGAAGATTCTACCGCCTCTCAATTGTGCCACCTGGAGAGCAAGTCTTCAGCATGTGACCTTTGGGGTGTGCAACTTCAAGAGCACGGCAGAGCCATGAACACATGGTTTTGCCTCTCATCACTTGACTCTGCTGGCCTAAATTCCAAGACGCTTCATATGCCATCTTAGCTACGATGAAACTTCACTCCTAAATTGCACAAACTTTTTTGAAAAATTTTGTCATATGTTTCCTAGACATGTTTTCTTCATCACTTTTAGATGAGGAAGCTTGAGTTTATTTTTGTATTCTTCATGGGTAGATCAGGATTTATGTCACATGAGCAGTGATGGACACATAAAGTCTGCCCTTGTGGAGTCGTATCTTAGTTACTTCTCTTACCTGTCTTTGCTGGAAAAGGCCATTCAAACAACTTATTAATAAAGGAAGAGAAGTGACCATTTCATTGAGAGAGCATTCATGGTGTCTGGAGATGGGGAGGGAACAAGGGCAAAACTTTCATGAAGATCTTGGGGTCTATTTAACATAGTTCATTGACAGTGAAAGTTTAGCTGGGACTGGGTGAAATTTGTGATATAAAAATAAAGATTTGTGGGCACAGTAAGTCCCGAGCTCCATGCAAGCCTTGGAAAGTCAATAGCCATGTGATGAACCCAGTTGAGCTAAATGTTGTCCTGAGTCCTTTCAGGAGGGCTGGCTGAGTAGCCCAGTGCTCAGAAAAACAAATGGATTTTACAAAAGGTTTTGAAATAACCAAAACAATTTTGTGTGATGATGTCTTACTAGACAATAGAATTCTGGAGTAGTCCAGGCAAGCTGGTGTAGTTATCTAAGTGATCACAAGTCATTTCTTTTCTCATTTCAAGAGGTCAAGGAGCAAACTTTAGACATTAAAGTCAAAAATAATTGAAAACCTATATAAGAGTTATTAAATGAAGTTTATTCCCTCTGAAATTTTTGGACAAGCTTAAAAAAAGACTTAACTTAGTCCCCAAAAAAGTCACAGCATCAAGAGGGAAGGCAGAGAAGTCACTAAGCCATGAAATGTTTTCAAAGGTCTGTGTCATTTGTTCATGGAGCACTCAAGGCTATATAGCATTATTTGTTACTGACTCTGCAGACAAGGAAAGTATAACAAAATGTTTTTTGGAGGAAGCTTGTTCCAAGATAAGACTGAGTTTAATAACCAACATTGTTCTTGGCCCAAATGTCAAAAGCTTTTTGTTCTCCTTCAGTGTAATTGAACTAGTCCTGGATTCATGGAGAGGATTAGGGTAAGTCTTTGCAAACAAATGTACATTTTTGCTGGAATAAAATTTACTTAAAGAAAACTCTTAAAAATTGACACTCATTAAAGAGAAACTTCACTACAAATGTGATCAATGAAATCACATAATGCATTTGAATACAGTTTCTTAAGAACTTTAATTATTAAAGTTTAAAAATGGTTTATAGTAAAATCTTCATTGCACAGTTATATGAAACCATTAATTCTAAGTATAACATCATAGCAAATTTACATGATTCCTTCTATACTACTGACACCCTTCAAGGGACATGCTTAAGAAAGAACGAAGTGTGTACATTCTGTGAAACAAATGTGCTTTTCTTTCCTAAAATGGGTTGTGCAAACTGGGGATAAATGTTACAGTGGAAAATAGAATTTTAGTCTGCCCAAGAAGAAGAAAAGATATACTATGGTCGTTTTAAGGGAGGGAACTTGAGTGGGGATGACAGGTATAAAGTACAGACATGTCAGGTTGATCGCAGGGAGCATATATTATGGACCCAGATGACCTCAGCTTCAGGGTACTCCCCTTGAAAAGGACATCTTTCAGTGATGCACTTCTATTGGACAGAATCTAATGAAGCAATGGGATGTCCCTTCCAAGAGTAGGTATGAAAAGACTTTTATTTTGAAACTATTTTTCTCTCTCTTCTTTACCCTGACATCTCTTTTACTTTTCTCCATCCCCACACCTGTCCCGGGCTGGGGATGCAGCTGCCCTATAGTGAACAGCCCTATGGAAAGACCTATAGGGCACACAACTGACATCTCTGGCCAGTAGTCACTGAAAAACCTACAAACAACATAAGTGAGGCTGGAAGCAGACCCTCTCCCACTTGCTCATTCAGATGACTATATCCCCTCAGGACCTCAGTTTAGCATTATGAGAGACCCTTGAACAGGAACCCAGCTAAGGCATGTCCAGACTCCTCACCTGCAAAAATTACGAAAAAATATAAAATTATAAAAAACCGAAATTTATTTTTTTATGTCCCTAGCATTTTGGAACAATTTGTTACACAGCAAGAGATAACTAATGTATAGATATTTGATTCAGCTTTGCTTTATAGTATTTGAATGTGAATCCTCTTTCCCATTTCCCACAACCACCAAAATTTAAGTAAAAGATCCACTTTCTTTAATCAATTGATTAAGGGTATAGTGAACAACTAACGATCCACATGAGTGAGACTTTCAAGTCCCCAACTGCATCTGGGATATACATTTCTATTTGGTTGTAATAAATCCCAAACAGAGAGTTTTAGGGATACAAAGAAGGACAAGGAAGGTAACAATGTCATTTTTAAAGGCTCCAGCATTAAGATGTGGTCTTCTCTTGCATAAATCTCCATCTGACCTTTCAAGTTCTAAAGTTTAATCAATGCTTTGCAGAGGAGCAATTACATTTACTAAAGAAAGTAAATCACTAGGGCAGGAGTGACTTTTTTTCTTCTTTCTTTTAAAAGCTTGGAAGCAATGGTCCTAGAGTGTTACAAATCTAAGGAGAAAGATGACCAATAACCTTCATTTTCAAAAACCTTAGCTGAATTATTATAGTAGGTAAATAAATTAAAAGAATGTGTGTGGAGAGAAATGGAGAAAGTCTTGCTATCATGTGTATTCTCATCTGGTTTTCTGAAAGACAGCAAGTGGAGAAGTTGAGTCCTTCTCTGAAAATGATGACTATTTTAAAAATTGATGTCAATTAGGGCTCACATGTGACATGTCCCATAGTCCTGCAAGGGGATAGGAATTACAGGACTTCTGGTGATGAGGAGCAGCTGTTTCCCATGGGCTATTAGGAGGCTCAGAGCTACGAATGTTTTGCCTTCTCTTCGATATATTTCTGTGTTCTGCAGGAACCACTGGTACAGGAGGCCCTGTCATTGCTCAAATTTGCCTTCCAGTTTCTAAGTTTCATCCTTTCTGTAGCACATGTACTTCATTCCTTTTCACAGTAGAGCCATATTCTACCACATGTATACACCATTTCTTGTTTATACTTTCAATGAAAGTGTAAAGTGGATAATTTCCACTTTTCTGCTTTTTTGAACCGTACTGCTATGAACATGTGTGTACAATATCTGCTTGAGCACTTTTTCCTCAATATACATAGAAGTAGAATTATTGGCTTATAATGATTAATGTTAGGTGTTAACTTGAATGGACTAAGGAATACCTAGAAACCTTTTTTGTTTGTGTCTATGAGGGTGTTTTTAGAGGAGGTTGATGTGTGAGTCTGAGTGGCCTAGGTGTGAGAGACCAATTCGCTGGGGACCTGAACAAAATAAATAGAAGCTGGCATCCTCCCTGCTCATCTCCCGCCCTACCTCACATGAGCTGGGACATATTTACCTCTTGCCTTGGACATAAGAACGTAGGCTTGCTGGTCTTTGGACCCCAAGGCACCAGTGTCCCCAGTCCCAGGCACTTGGGTTACAACATTGGCTTCTCTGATTCTGAGCACTTGGACTAGCACTAAGTCATGTTTCTGGCATTCCAGATCTCTGGCCTGCGTACAGCCTGTCACGGAATGTCTGTCTATTTCTTAACATGACCTCTTTCCTGCACCTTTCACATGTCCTGTTGATTCTGTCTCTCTGGAGAACCCTGACCAATGCATGGGCCATATGGTATCTCTATGTATAACTTTCTTGATAAACTTCCAAATCTTCTTCCAGGAAACATTTTTAAATTATTTCTCTTTTCCTACCAAAATTTGTTTTTAAAAAATTCAATTATTGGAACAAATCAGGGAAAATCACTTTGATGGCATCTATCCCATTGTTATACAGCCTAAGTAGACACTTTTCCAGTGATGAAAAGAAACTGGGACAGCAGGCCACCTTCACCCATTTACATTAAGGTTTTTCCCTTGCTCTTGAGAATCTCATTCATTTTGGGGGATGATTTACTTGTTGAGATCCACCCCAATATATCTAGGACCAATGCTTATAGACTCTGATTGCTAATTAAAAAAAAACCCACCTTAAATAGAATAAAGTTTATTTTTCATATCTGTTGCAAAGCCATTTCCTCTAGAGCACTGACTTTATAAGATCAGAAAGAGCTAGGTTAAATCTCAATTCTGCATTTTACAAACAGTTTGACCTCAGACAATTCACTTAACCACACTTGGCATCAATTTTCTCATATATGAAAAGAGCTTGTCCTTTAGAATATTTTGTGGTTGTAACCAATGGAAATTAACTCCTGTAATTTTACACAGAAAATTTTGGAAGGATACTGAATAGCTTAGGGAATCAGAAGAAAGACCGGTGAGCAAGGTACATAAACTGAACAGACAAGTATTACCCAGTATTCCAGTAAGTAGAAATTGTTCATAGAATATGTTTGCTAGTGACTCGTTTCATTCATGATTCAAAGTTTTTGGAGACAGAGGCAGTCCAGTTGACTCACTCATATACCCATTTTATAGTTCTGGGCGGAGACAATGCCTTAGTTAATACTCCTTCAAGACTGAACACAGGGAAAGAGAAAGTCTAAACAAAAAATAAATAAATAAAACTCAAGGTTATTTCACTTAGCACAAGTAGGAATGACTTCTGGTCTTTAATAATAATTGCATGAGATTATACATTTAAAATATTTAGAATTTTGGGTACAAAATAAGCATTCATGTCGTGTTTGATACTACTATTTATCTTATCTACTATTTAATTTAGCTGGATGATCTGTAAACTGATAGATACCCTGCAGTTGTCTACTTCAATGATGAGAATTTCTATCCTGGAATATGAAGGGTAATATAATTATTATTAGCCTTATTACTTTCCAGTATAGATTTTAACACTTATTTCCTCTAAAACACATGTAATTTAAAGTACTCTTCTTCTGCATGCCAAAGTTTAGGACTCTTTATTGGTTGTCAAGGAAAGGAATTTGGGCAGATGTAAGGTAAGCACTTTCTCCTAAAATACTTTGCTTCTTTTAAGAATTGCTTTTTCTGTGGTAAAACTGAACACGTTTTTTTTTTTAAATAAATTTTTATTGAGTTTTTCACATGGCTTTCATTGCTCTGACACTTAGTTGTGTACATGGCTGCTGGGGTTTGAACCCGTGTACTTCCACATGCCAGGTAAGTGCAGTAACCACTGACCCACCACTCCAGCCCCTGAACATGGTTATTTTAACACTTGCCTTCTTCTCATACACAAAAGTTCATTCTTTCTTCTTAGATAAATGATATATTAACTTTGGTTTGTTCACTACAAAGTCAACCTCCTTTGGGAACCTGAAAAGTGGGATTGTCCAAAGGTCTGTTGGGATGTCATTTGCAGCTGTTGTGTAATGACTGACTAACTTACTACTGGCCACAAGGATGTTTGTAATATTGTAAATGGAAAATGTATTACCAAAGTTGCCTATGAACAATTGTAGCAAGTAAAAAACATCTGGGTGGTATACGGTGACATTTTCATCCTAGATGATAGCATTACAGATTAAATCATAGCACAACTGGAGTTTATTGCTATATCTAGGAAGGATGTTTTGGATAGTACACAAAGCAAAGATCTCTGCTTATTTTTATCCTTCTGTTAACTTCCTTGGAATTCATTAATTCCTGAGAAGAGTGAAGTGGCCTAAGGGTATTAGAAAATCTATTAGATAATTTATACTCCAAAAGTATATCTTAAAAATTCATGTATTTGCCTCAAGGGACACTTCTTATGAGTGATAGGTCTATGTCACTCAAGGCTCAGTCTGAAAAATGGAAAATAACTGGCTATTGATAATGAAGATGAGTTGATACAAGGTATTGGCATCAGCCTCTCCTGACAGTGACCTCTCTCCAATGTGCCCAAGGTTCCTTGTATTCTGATCTTGGGTTCACTCTGGCCCTTGTCCAGCCAAGTGTAGACCCAGTGTGTTTTCTGGTTGGTCAGATTACTCCCTACACCCAAGTTATCTGTAAATCCTTACCTCTTTTTAAACTCTTTCTTTCTTTCTCCTTTCTTCCTTCCTTCCTTTCTTTTTCTTCTTCTCTGTCTTCCTCTTCTGGTGTTGGGAATGAACTCAGTAGCACTCATACCACTGAGCAAAGTTTCCATTCCTTTTGGTTTTTCTTTTTTTTTTTTTTAAGAGAGGGTCCCTCTGAGTTGCTAAGGGTCTCACTAAATTTCTGAGGCTGGTCTTGAACTTGCAATCCTCCTGCCTCAGTGTCCCAAGTTGCTGGTTTGGGGATTACTGACATGTGCCACTATACCTAGCTTCCTTTTAATTTTTTTAAGAGGGGTAGAGAGAGAGAATCAATTTTATTTATTTTTTTCATCTGGCCTTCATTTCTCTGACATTTAGTTGTGTATGTGGTACTGGCTTTTGAACCTGGATCCTTGCTCATGCCAGGAAAGCACTCCAACCACTGAGCAACTGCTTCAGCTCCATCCTTTTTAACTTTTATACCTATAAAAAGTTGCTGTGTATAGGTAAGTTTAGAAGACATTTTCCAAAATGTTTGAAAGTTAAAAGAGCAAAGGGGATGCTGAGTTAATATAACCTCAACATAAATGACTACAAGCAGCAGCTATGGTTTTGTGATTGAAAGAGCAAAAGGGAGGACATGGAGTTACCAGAACTCTCCAACGTAAAGAAAGAGTCTTGCATAGCAGTGGGTGGAATCTTTGCAGATGTCTCAATGCAGTTACTGTAATGCCAAAAGAAGTTGGAAGTTGTAGTAATTCTTTGCTGTTGAGGGGAAGAGAAAAGGACTTTAAATTGAAACAGAATCCTCCTTGCCCCTTATCCAGCTTTCCAGTTTCCGATGTGGCAGAATGTAATAGAAATCCAGCCAGTGGGAAAATCTAGTAAATATATTTTGGAGACTATAGACTGTAGCATCAAAGAAAACAGAGTACAGACATATGGGCTTGGAATAGAGAAACAACAGGTATAGAAGTAGCACTGATTCTTACTAATGTTATTTACAAGTACAATCTTTTAACTAAGGGATAATTTATGAAACAAATTTAAGATAATAAATCTGTTCTATTCCCACATTATCATGTTGTTGCTTATTAGAAACTTAACTTATGTATCTACTAACTTTGAAGTAAAATTGAATATGTTTTGAGGCAAGTTACACATGAGTTGAGAGATAAGTGTTTTCCCAAAGAAATGAATCCATTATCAACCCCTTTTATGTTGCTAAGACTTGTATTTTTTAAAAATAATGTGATTATGAATAGCATTTAATGATATTTCATCTGAATCTGACTTTTTGGAAAGCTATAGATTGTGTACTAAATTTAAGAGTCCAATTACTCAGGTTCATAATCACAAGCAATCATAAAAATTAAGTCCATCATTTGCAAGGTAGCTGGTTTAATTCCTAGCTCCTTGATCCATTTTGATTTGATTCTCATGCAAGGAGAAAGATACGGATCTAATTTCAACTTTCTGCAAATTGCTGTCCAGTTTGTCCAGCACCATTGTTGAAGAGGCTGTCTCTCCTCCTTGTAATATTTTGCTCCCCTTTGTCAAAAATCAGGTGTTTAAAGATTTGTGGGTTTGTTTCAGGATCTTCCATTCAATTCCATTGGTCTTCCTTCCTATCTTGACACCAGTAACATGCTGTCTTTGTTACTACAGCTCTATAGTATAGTTTTAGATCTGGTATGGCAAAACACCCTGTTTCATCTTTCTTGCTTAGTAATGTTTTGGCAATTCTAAGTTTCTTATTGTTCCAAATGAATTTGAGAATTGCTTTTCCAACACTTCAGCATTTGGGAGTAGGCAAAGACTTTCTCAACATGTCTCCTAAAATGAAGGAAGTAAAGTCAAAAATCAGTGAATGGGATGCCATAAAGCTAAAAAGCTTTTGTACTGCCAAGGAAACAATCAAAAGAGTCAAGAGGTTTCCTTCAGAATTGGAGAGAATCATGGGCTATGATTCCTCTGACAGAAGCCTCATATCCAGGATCTACAAAATCCTCAAAACCCTCAACTACAAAAACACAAACAACCCAATTAATAAATGGGCCAAAGAGCTAAATAGAAATTTCTCAACAGAGGACATTGATCAAGCCAATGAATACGTGAGAAAGTGCTCTAAATCACTAGTAATCAGAGAAATGCAAATGAAAACTACATTAAGATATCACCTTACTCCAGTCAGAATGGCAAAAATGAAGAAAATAAACAATAATAGATGCTGGAGGGGCTGTGGAGAGATAGGCACACTAGCACACTGTTGGTGGTGCTGCAGACTGGTACAGCCCCTCTGGAAAACAGTGTGGAGAATCCTCAAAAAGCTAAGGATGAGCTCACCATATGACCCTGCTATTCCTCTCCTGGGTATTTTTCCAGGGGATTTAGAATCAGCACGTTACAGTGACACAGCAATATCTATGTTCATAGCAGCTCAATTTACAATAGCTAAATTATGGAAACAACCCAGATGTCCCTCACTGGATGAATGGATCCAAAAACTGTGGTACATATATACCATGGAATTTTACACAGCAATTAGAAACAATGATATTGCAGCCTTTGAAAGTAAATGGATGGTTATGGATGAAATTACATTGAGTAAAATCAGCATAACCCAGAGAACCAAGGGTCGAATATCTTCACTCATCTGTGGAGGCTGGAACTAGACCCTGGCCATTGAGAAAGGAGGTTTTTATCACGTGTTAAACCCGGATAACCAAATACATTTTTAGAAATGTTTTGGGAAGGGGAGGGAAGGGAGAAGGGTGAGTAATTGGGGGGGGGGGGCACTCTTGGGGGTAAATCTAATCTTCAGAATCTATATTCATATGGTATTATTTCATTAAAAACTTATATGATTGTTCAACAAATAAATTTCTCAATGAAAAAATTAAGTCCAGTATAAAATAAAATAAAATATTTATTCTCTCTGACACCAAACCCAGAAACTATCTACCACTACACCAAAGAAAGAACAGAAAATCTACTTTATTATCTATCATTGATATATATCTTCTTTTTTCTTCAGATTGTTTTTCCTAACAATGTTTTATTATATCTGCTTAAAAATATTATAGTCTAAAAGACTGTTATCAATCAAAAGTACTATAACATCTTGAAAAACATGAATTCCCATGACTTACTAGAAAAACACACACATGAAAGTGAAAGAAAATCAAACCTTTTCTTGATAGACAACTAACAAACCACAAAGATTAGTATGAAGAGAGCCAGAAAGGATTGATTGATATTTTTAAAAATATCAGAAACAATGATCAAAATGACAGGAGGAAGTTCATACCTATCAGTAATAACTTTGAATATAAATATTATAGTCATTTTTCAAAATGTACAGATTGACCAACTGGACAAAAAGTAAGATCCAACTAAAAATAACTCACTTTACTGGTAAAGATATATGTAAACTGAAAATAAAGGATTGAATAAAGATATGCTACACAAATAGAAATCAAAGTGAACAGAAGTAGTCTTACTCATATCAGATAAAGCACACTCTAAATCAGAATTTGTAAAGGAAACAAAGAAGGTCATTATATAGTGATAAAAATATAAGTACAGTAAGAAGATATAATAATTATAAACACATATGCACTCAACAATGGACCTTTCAAATATAGAAAACAAATATTAATAGAACTAAGAGAAGAGAGAGATGCCAAAGCAAAAACATTAGAGGACTTCAAAACTCCACTCTCATTAATGGATGGAATATCCAGAGAGAAGATCAACAGAGAAACACCAGAGGTGAACCATACTGTATAATTTCATCCAACAGCAGCAGAAAACACATTCTTTTCATCAGGACATACATTTTTCAGTCTATAACATATGTTAGACCACAAATCAATGATCAGTAAATTTTCAAAAACTTAAAGCATATTATCCATCTTTTTATACATCAAAGGAATAAAACTAGAAATAGAAAACAAGATGGACATTTCAAAATGTAAAAAATACATGGGCAATTGAAGACATTAAAAGGGAAATAAAAAAGTCTTGAAATAAGTGAAAATAAAGACACAACATGTAAAAGTCCATGGGATATAGCAAAAGTAGTACTAAGAGAAATTTACAGCAACAAATGAATATGCCAAAGAAAAAATAGAAAAAATTTAGAGAAACCAACAAACAATGCACTTCAAGAACTTAGAAAAGCAAGAACAAAATAAATTTAAAATTAATAGAACAAAAGAAAGATTACAGTTTTTTAAACTAAAAAAAGATAATTAAAACAAAGAATTGGTGTATTGAAAAAATCAAATTGACAAACCTTAGTCTAGACTAATGCTAACAAAAAAGGAAAGGACCCTAATAAATAAAATTATAGATGACAAATGAGCCAAGTGTGGTATCACACATCCCAATGACTCAGGAGTCTGAGGCAGAAGGATAGCAAGTTCAAAGGTAGTCTCAGCAACCTAGCAAGTTGCTAAGTAACTTAGCAAGAAGATCCCATCTCAAAATAACAAATTAAAAGGACTGGTGATGTGGTTCAGTGGTCGAGTACCCCTGGTTCAACAGCTGGCACCGAAACAAAGAAAAAGAAAAATGAAACTTTGCAATTAATATGGAGGAAATAAAAGACCATATGAAAACATAAAAATGTTATGCTAAAACTTGGAAAGTCTAAAAGAAATGGCTAAATTCCTAAATGCATAAAACCTTACAAGAATGAAACAAAACCAAACAATAAGCTGAACAGCTCAATAATGCATAATGATATTGAAGAAATAATTAAAAGTCTCTCATCAAGAAAAAGTCTAGGTACTAATGAGCTTATTGCTGCATTTTATAAACTATTTAAAGAACTAATTACAATTCTTCTTAAACTATCCCCAAAAATCACAACAGAAGGGACTTTGTAAAACTCTTTTCATGAGGTCAGCATTATACTGATACCAAAACCAGAGAGAGGCACAACAGCAAACATGATAGAACAATGTCCGTTATGAACATAGATGCAAAATTTCTCAAACAAAATATTAGCAAACCAAATTCAAGAACACATCAAAAAGGTCATAAGCCACCATAAAGTGGAATTCATCCCAGAGATTCAAGGATGGTTGGACATAAGTAAATCAATCAATGCAATACAACATAACACAGAAGCCATAAGATCATTGCAATGCATACAGAAAATGCATTCAGTAAGATTCAATACTGCTTCACAATAAAAACTCCCAATAAATTAGGTATGAAAGGAACATACTTCAAACTATATAACTATAGATAGTCATTACAGGTATATAAAACTATATATAGTCATATACAGTTATATGAATAGCCAATACCATACTGAATGGGTAAAAACTCAAACTACTTCCTCTAAGATCTTAAAAAAGATAAGGGTGTTCATTTTCATTCAATACACAATTGGAAGTCTTAGCAAAAGGAATTAAGCAACAACAATAAGTTAAATGCATACAACTGAAAGGAAAAACTCCAACAGAAGTTGTTATAACTGATGAATGCATTCAGTAAAGTAACAGGATAACAAATCAATATACAAAAAGTATACTGGAATATTTGGAATGAACTTTCCAAAAAGACAATTAAGAAAGTGAATCCATCCACAATAGCTGCAAATAAAATAAAATACTTATAAATAAGTTTAACCAAAGAAGTGAAACATCTATATAGTGAAGATTGCAAAACATCTATATAGTGAAGATTGCAAAACACTAAGGAAAGATATTAAACAGGATGTACACATACAAAAGGAAAGATATCCTAGGTTCATTGCTGGAAGAATTGATCTTGTTAAAATGACCATACTACTATAAATTCAGCAGAATTCTTGTCACTGATGACTTACTTCACAGAAATAGATGAACAATCCTAAAATTCATGTGGAACCACTAAAGTTCCAGAATAAACAAAGTTATTCTTAGAGAAGAGAAAGAAAGAAAGCAAGCAGGCAAAACTGCAGGCGTCACAATACCTAACTTTAAACCATACTCTAAACTTTAAAGCAATAGGTTCCAAAACAGCATGGTACTGGCATAAAAACTGAATAATGGAACAAAATAAAGAACCCAAGAATTAATCCATCTACGTACATCTATGAACTTTATCAGAGTCACCAGGAATATGCATTGGTGAAAGCACAGTTTTCTTAATAAATGCGGTTGACAAAAATGAATATACCTTTGCAGAAGAATGAAACAAAAATTCTTCCTCTCACCAGCACAAAAAGAAAATTAACTCAAAATTGGTCAAAGACCTAAAAGTAAGATGTGGAACTATGAAATAACTATAAGATAACATAAGGTAAACACTTCAATTCATTGGTATAGGCAAAGATTTTGTTTTTTAATAGGATCCCAAAGGCACAGGCAACAAATGGGATTATATCAGACTAAAAAGCTTCTCAGCAAAGAAAAGAAATTAAGAGACAACCTACAGAATGGGAAAAAGTACTTGCAAACTATTTATCTAACAAGGAATTAATACCTAGAATATACAAGGAACCCAAAAAACTGAACACCAAAACCCAAAAAGGGCTAAATATCTAAGCAGTCATTTCACACACACACAAAAATATATATATATAAATGGCCATAGTATATAGAAAAATGCTCAGTATCACTGATCGTTGGGGAAATGCAAATTAAACCACAATGGAGGCACCCCAGTTAAAACAGCTATTCAAAATGACCAAAAATAAAAGTGCTGGTGAGGAAATGAGGTTGCAGAAAAGGACCACTTATACACTATTGGTGAAAATGTACATGAGTACAAACATTATGGAAAACAGTATGGGTATTCTCAAAATGTCTAAAATGAGTACCTACCCTATGATCTCTCAATCCGAATACTGGGTCTGTAGCTAAAAGTGATGAGATTATTATGCCAAAGAGATAACAGTACTCCCATGTTTATTGCAACAGTAATCACAAAAGCTAAGATATGAAACCAACCAACATGTCCATCAGTGCATGGATGGGTAAGGAAAATGTGGATGTGGAACATATACACAGTGGAATATTATTTAGCCATAAAAATAATTATAGTTCTCTCATTTTCAAAAGCAGGAATTGTATTATTAACTATATATTCCTTTCCAAAGATAAAGCTATTTAACTGATTTCTTAGATTACCACTATTTCCCCTTCAAAGGCACTAATTTTAATGCTGTCTTTATTCCTTCATTGCAAATTACCTAATACTTACTAAAATATAATTCTTCTTCTGCAACAGAAAAATAGCTTCCATCTATTTATGCTTCTTATTTTTACATCTTTCAATTTAACAATGGCCAGATTAACCATCTGCTCCAAAACAGACTATTTGCCCAGCAGGTTATTTCTCGGGTGTGTAATCTTAAATTCATTTCCCAGAAATACTTTAGGGAAATAAAAGTTTTGGAGAAGTATTTGAATGTCGGCAGCCTATCCAATCCTCTAAACATTGTAAGATATTTCCATGGATAAAACACCAGACCTACAGAGGGTTGCATTCCTAGGTCATATCATTTTTGTCCCTCAGAGACCTGTTTTCAGTGAATTGCACTTGAAGATGAAGCTGCTGACTCACAGTGAGGAGCTCTGTTAAAATGGTCTGTGTGAGTTGGAAGATGGCGACTGATGGAGAGCTGCAAGTAGAATCTCTCCATGAAGCAGGGCACCAAGGGAGGGAGAAGTGCCTTTCTGCGAGGTGGATGAGATGAATGGCAAAAGTTTGTTGAAACTCATTAGTAGACAAAAAGGAAAACTAGAGACTCAGAGGCTTGGATACAAAAAGCAAGGAAGAAACACCACATAGGGACTAAGCAGCTTCTGCTGCAAAGACCACAACCTGCAGCAGCTGCATTGCAGGTTTGGCACAGAGGGAGGGAAGAACGCTCACAAACACAGGAAGGACAACGTGGCATGGAGAATCCTACCATCAGAAGGGCTCCTGCTGTGGTGGAACGCAGGGTCTGCATTAGTGCTCATACCTTGGGCATGCCTCCAAATAGTTCAGGAGAGCTGGAGAGCTGGGGAGATCAACAACTTGAGAAGGAGGGCGGTCCAGGCAGCTGCTCCAAGAGCCACGAATTCAGGTCAGAGGCTGCCCCAGGAACCGGGTGATCTGACCGCCTCATGCCCTTGAGTTCAAGGAGAGTTATTTCCAGGAGACATGCACATTCCAGGCAGGAGTGCCTTTCAGCCACTGTGAATTTGGGGTAGATACTGTCCCAGGAGCTGGTGTTTTGGGTGGTGAGGGCTTCAGGACCCCCAAGTTCTCAGTAGCATCCAGGCCCCAGAATTAGCAAGCTCTCCTTGCAGCAGCCCTGCAATCTACAAGACTGTCAGTGATTGCAGGGACCCTGACTGGGTAGGCAGTGGCAAAAGCACCCAGGGTCTCAACCCAGGAAGCAGAAAGGCAGTATTCACAGGTGGTAAAGCTCTGCACCCTTTCCACATGACAAGCACACTGGGAAGATTCCTGGGAATCTGACTTCCAGCTGAGAACTGCAAAATCGAGGCCCTCCAGCAACCCCACTCTGGAAGTGCCTCCATCCATGCTGTGTATTTTGAACTACTCAGTGGAAACAACCAATACTCCTCCCAACTTTCCACTGAGGCATTTTTTTGATTGTTTATTTGTTTGTTTGATTTGGTTTCTCTGTTTTGTTTGTTTTCTTGTTTCTTCTGCTTTGCTTGTTTTGCTGTGGTTAGTTTGTGTTTCTGTTTGTGTTCTTGCAGACCAACACATTTTGTTTGGGGCTGTATAGCCTCACAGTAGTGAGCTGCTCTACTTCCTCCTTCTTTGCTTTCTTCCAGCAACAGCTAAACATTATTCCTCTCTCTATCCTCCCCTAAAGTCATCATTTTAGTCTCTTCCTCTTTCTTTCATTTTTTTAAAATTTTATTTAGAATATCCTACATCATCTATGCTCTTTTGGTACTGTTGCTCCAAATTCTCAAGTTCCTTTCTAGCTTCCTACCATATCTCCTTTGCTCCCAAGTCTATTTTTTCCTTACCTAGGGAGGTACTGGAAATCTGAAGTAAATGCCAAGGTAGATAACGGGTGTTTGCTTTTAAAGTGGGTGGAAGATAGTTGCTAATCCTTCTACTCTTCTCATAGGTGAGAATCAACAGTTTCACAGTTATAGAAGGAAAAAAGTAACCACTTCAATGCTGCCTATTGTATGCATTGGTGATACATATTGACATATGACTCATTCTCATGTCTGGTGAGGTATTAGAAATTGTAGAGGTCAATACTAATTCACAGGTTGGGGAGCCAGCTATTGAACTGTACCATTCAAATTGTATCCTAGCCCAAATAAGTGAAGAGATAAAAACCCAACACACATCAACAAAGAACTAAAGTGAAATGAGCAGTGAGAAATCTCAGGCCCCTCTCCCTGACACTGAAAATCTGGAAAAAACAGAAACAATTCTCCTCCTCAAACTTACAACTCCCCAGCCAAGGAGTTCATGGATAGGAACCTGGATGAAAACTTAGAAGAAAGTAAAAACAACCTGTTTATTAAAATGATCAAAGAATTAAAGAAGATTTAAGGAAGGAAATAAAAGAGTAATTGCAGGAGCTGAAACACCACTTTAATAAAGAATTAGAGTCACTGAAAAAGACACAGAAGAGCTCTTGGAATCAAAAAACACAGTCAACCAAATTAAAAGCTTAATGGAAGATATTAATATCAGAGTGATCTCAGGAGATAATAGAACTTCAGCTCTTAAAGAAACAACAACGGACAATGAAGACAGGCTGAGTAATCTTGAATGCACATAGGATAGACAAGAAAAAAATACTTATTGATCATGATCAGAATTTCCAAGAAGTATGGGATGAAATCAGAAGAAATAACCTGAGAGTGATTGAGATAGGGGAGAGCATTGAGCAACAAACAAATGGCACAGTGAACATTCTCAGTGAGATAATCAAAGAAAATTTCCCTCATATCCAAGTATAATCAGAAATTCATATTCAAGAAGTCTATAGGACCACAAATAAACCTTACCAGATGAGAAACTCACTGAGACACATCATATTCAAAATGAATAATAGAGAAAGCAAGGAAAGAATATTGAAACTGTTAAGAGAAGAACACCAAGTCACATTCACAGGCAAACAAATAAGGATCACTGTGGATTTCTTAACTCACACCATAAAGGTGAGGAAAGTGTAGAATGAAAATTTTCAAATATTGAAAGAAAATAATTGCCAACCAAAAAATCTATACCCTGCAAAAGCCAGCTTCAAATTAATGGAGAAATAAAATCTTTCCAACATGAGAACAACAAACTAGCAAAACACATGAACACAAAAACCAGCTCTACAGAGAATACTCAAAGACAAACTTCAAACAGAGGAACATGTTAAAAACTTCAAAGCCGACAATCAGAAGAAAGTCAATAAAAGCATCACTAAAAGATATCCAAGATGGTACAAAATACAGCAATGGGCATTCTAACACTGAACATGAATAGATTAAATGCCCTAATCAAAAGACAGAGATTAACAGACTGGATAAAAAAAAAACCAAAAAACCAAAATCCAACAATATGCTTCCTACAGGAGACACATCTCACAGTCAAAGATGGACAGATTGAAGGTGAAAGGTTGGCAAAAAAAAAAAAGAACACCCAAGAGGAAGATAGTGTTCCTATACTAGTATCCAACAAAGTAAATATTGATCAAAAATTAGTCAGAAAAGATAAAGAAGGACACTGCATCTTACTAAAAGGAACACTACATGAAGAAGGTATAACAATAGTTAGTATTTATGCCTCTAACCACAACATTTCCAAATACGTGGAAGAAGTACTCAAGGACATTAAACAACTAATGGACTTCAACACAATAATACTAGGGGACTTTAATACACCATTACCAACAAAAGACAGATCATCAAAGCAAAAAATCAATAAAGATATCTCTAAACTAAACAACTTTATCAGTCAATCAGATTTAACATACATCTACAAAGTAGTCCATCCCAAATTGGCTGAGTTTACCTTCTTCTCAGCAGCACATGGATCCTTCTTCAAAATAGATCATATCCTAGTTTGCAAAGGAAATGTTAGCAAATACAAAAAGTTGATAAAATCCCATGTATCCTATCAGACCACAACACTATGATCCTAGCAATTAACACAAGAAAAACAACAGAAAGTACATAAGTACATTGAGATTGAATAATATCCACTTAAATGAAGAGTGAATTAAAGAGAAAATGAGAACAGGAATCAAGGAATTCTAGGAAACTAATGATAATGTTTACAAAACATATTGAAATGTCTAGGACAATATGAAAGCATTCTAAAGAGGTAAATTTGTAGCACTGAGTGCTTTCATCAAAAATCAGGAGAGACACCAAATATATAAACTTATGCTCTACCTAAAATCCCTACAAAAAGAGGAGCAATCCAATCCCAAATCCAACAGAAGGCAGGAAATAACCAAGATCAGAGATGAAACAATGACATTGAGAACAACAACAACAAAATATAAAGAATCAACAAAACAAAGAGTTGGTTCCTTGAACTAAATAAATAAATAAAATTGACACACCTCAAACCAACCTCACCAGAAGGAAAAATGAAGTGAAGCAAATCAACAAAATTAAAAATGAAAATAACCGCTGACTCACCCGAAATTCAGAGGATTATCAGAACCTATTTTCAAAAACTATACTCTTCCAAGCTTGATAATCTGGAACACATGGACAAACACCTAGGCACATATATCGTTTCAAAATTAACATGGGAAGACATTGAATATCTAAACCAACCAATCTCAGGTAGCGAAATTGAAACAGCAATCAAAGGCCTTCCAAGAAAGAAAAGCCCAGTACCTCATGATTCTCAGAAAAGTTCTACCAGACCTTTACAAAAGAATTAACAGCTCTCCTTAGTAAGCTTTTCAATGAAATTGAAAGGGATGGAACCCTCCCAAACACTTTTTATGAGGCAAACAAAGTCCTGATACCAAAATTGAAGAAAGAAACATCAGGAAAAGAAAGCTACAGACCAATTTCCCTGATGATCATAGACACAAAATGCCTTAATAAAATTCTAGCAAACCACATCCAAAAATCCATCAAAAAGATAATACATCATGATCAAGTTGGCTTCATTCCAGGAATGCAGACCTGTTTCAATATATGCAAATCAATCAATGTGATACACCACATAGAAGACAAAACAATGTTCCTCTTAATTAATACAAAAAAGACCTTTGATAAAATCCAACACCCATTTAAGCTCAAAACTCTGGAGAAGATTGGGATCAAAGGAACGTACTTTAATTTAATCAGGGCCATTTATGGCAAGCCCACAGCCAAGCTTATACTTAATAGAGAGAAAGACTGAAACAATTCCCACTAAATTTGGGTACAAGACAAGGCTGTCCACTCTCACCACTCTTATTCAACAGAGTCCTCAAAACCCTAGCCAGAACTATCAGACAAGAGAAGGAAATCAAAGAATTCAAATAGGAAAAGAAGAAGTTAAACTATCTCTATCTGCCAATGATATGATTCTATACCTAGAAAACCCAAAAATCTCTATCAGAAGACTTAAGGAGCTTACAAATGAACTTAGCAAAGTAGCAGATTACAAGATCAACACTCATAAATCAATAGCTTTCCTATACTCCAACAGCAATTCAGCCATAGAAGAAATCAGGAAATCCATCCCATTCACAATAACTTCAAAAATAATAAATACTTGGGCATTGATCTAAGAAAGGAAATGAAAGACCTCTACAATGAAAACTATTGAATATTCAAAAAAGAAATTGAAGAAGACCTGAAAAAAAAACAGGAAGACATTCCATGTTCTTGGTTAGGAAGAATCAATTAAATTAATTAAAATGGCCATTCTGCTGAAAGCCCTGTACAGATCAACACAATCCCCATCAAGATCCCAATAACATTCTTCATGATATAGGAAAAGCAGCTCTCAGATTCATTTGGAATAAAAAGAAGCTCAGAATAGCCAAAACATTATTAAGCAAGAAGACAAGACAGGGAGTGTCACTATACCTTATCTGAAATTAATACTATAAGGTTGTAGTAACAAAAATAGCTTGGTATTGGTATCAAAACAGACAAGAAGACCAATGGAATAGAATACAAGACACTAAGACAAACCCACAAGTTTTAACTATCTGATATTTGACAAAAAGTCCAAAAAATAATGTGGAGGAAATACAGCCTGTTCAATAAATGGTGCTTGATATTCTGAACAGCCATATGCAGAAAATTAAAACTAGATCCTTATCTCTCACCCTGCACAAAAATCAAATTGAAATGAATCAAAGAATTTAGAATTAGACAACAACCATACAACAATTAGAAGACAAAATAGGATCAATACTCTACCACACTGGTGTAGGCAACTCCTTCCTTAACAAGACTCCCATAGTGCAAGAATTAAAGCCAAGAATCAATGAGTGGGATGCCATTAAACTGAAAGGTTTCTGCACTGATAAAGAATTAGTCAAGAGGGGCTGGAGTGGTGGTTTGGTGGTTATGGTGCTTACTTGGCATGTGCAAGGACTTGGATTCAAACCTGCACTACATACACAACAAAGTGTCAGAGCAACAAAAGTCACATGAAAAACTAAATAAAATTTGTTCTCTCTTTATATATATCTCTCTCACTGTCCCTCTATCTCTTAAAGAAAAAAGGGTGTCAAGAGAGAACCTACAGAATGGGATAATATCATCACCTGCTATGCCTATGACAGAGTACTAAAATCCAGAATATACAAAGAACTTGAAAAACTGAACACCAAAATTACAAATATTCTAATCAATAAATGGGCAATGGAACTAAATAGAAACTTTTCAATACAGGAAGTTCAAAAAGCCAATAATTATATGAGAAAATGTTCTATATAACTAGCAATTAGTGAAATGCAAAACAAAACTACACTGAGATTCCATCTCACTCCCGTCAGAATGGCAAAAATGAAGAATATGAACAAAAACAGATGCTAGAGAGGTTGCGGGGAGAAACTAATACTAACACGCTGTTGGTGGGACTGCAAACTTGTACAGCCACTCTGGAAAGCAGTGTGGAGATACCTCAAAACACTAGGAATGGAACCAACATATGTTCCAGCTATCCCACTCCTGGGTATTTTCCCAAAAGAGCTAGAATTGGCATACTACAGAGACACAGCTTCCATCACTGTTCATAGCAGCTCAATTTACAATAGTTAAACTATGGAATCAACATAGATGTCTCTTGCTGGATGAATGGATCCAAAAACTATGAGACACACACACACACACACACACACACACACACACACACAATGGAGTTCTACTCAGCTATTAGAAAGTTGATACCATAGCTTTTGTCACGAAATGGATGGAAATGGGGAAAAAATGCTGAATGAAATATCCCAAAGTCTAGACTTAAGGACCAAATTTTTTCTCTCATATGTGGAAGCTTAACTAAAACCTAAGATACAATGAAAGTTAGCTAAGTTTAATTAATAAACCTACCAAAGTTGAAATTTCAAATACGCTGGAGGAACCATAATTATCAAGGTGAAGGGAGAATGGAAGGAGGGAGAAGGGGTTGCAAAAGGAGTTATAAGTGTGCCTTAGTACACTTGACTCCCATGAAAAGCCAAAATACACTCAGACAGGCACACAAACTCAGAAATTTCAATAATTAATATACATCTATAGCATGGGAGTATTACAGCAGAGACGAGATCAGGGAATGGATGAAGAGGGGGAGATCTTGGACTAGGATTGGACTTGAATTTCTTTGTCAATATCTATGTATGCATGAATATGTAACACTGGTTCCCGCCAATATGTAAGGCTATGTTGAACTAAAAAAAAAAAAAAAAAAAAACCAACCAAAAAAATAAATAAAAACCAGTCTGTGTCCCAAGCTTCCTCCCTAGGCACATTTATACACAGTATTTGCTATATTTTGTAAAGTTCTGTCATGAGAGCACAAGAGGCCCCGTTTGGATTCAGTATCAGAAATAATTGCAAGTCATCTTCATATTGGGAATTGCTATGGTTTGGATATAAGGTGTTCTCCAAAAGCTCACGTGTGAGATGATGCTAAAAGGCTTAGAGGTGAAATAATTGGGGAATGAAAATCGTAAGTCAATAAGTAAATTAATCCCCTAATTGGGATAAATTGAGTAGTAATTGTAGACTGGTAGGGTGTAACTGGATGAGGTGGGTTATTAGGGGTGTTCCTTTGGGCTATATATTTGGTGAGTTGAGCTTAATTTCTCTCTCTCTGTTTCATGAACACATCCTAAGTTGCTTCCCTTCAACTTACTCTTCTGCTATGGTGTTCTGCCTCATCTCAAGCCCTGAGGAATGGAGCCTGCTGTCTATGGACGGAGACCTTTGAAACCATGAGCCCCACAAATAAACTTTTGCTCTTCTAAAATTGTTCTTGTCAAGTCTTTTAGTCACAGGATAAAAAAGAAATTAAATTAAAAATAAAACAGAAATCCTTAGATGTACTCAACTGAAAATGCTTTCTTTCTGAGATTTTAAGAAAGCTCTTGGACAAAGCACATCTTTAGTGTATTTATAGTAAAATTTCATGTAGCAACTTTTCCTGTCTCCAATTTACCTTTTCAATCCTGATTTTTCTTCTTTCATTTTATTCTAAGATTTTTAAACATAACAAAAAATTTCTGCTACTTGGAACTAAAAATGTTCCTATCTGATATATATATTAAACTCAGTGGAAATGCCACTATGATGTGATTTCCTTTCCACTGTCTAATTTACTTTTATTTTAATATTCAACCTTTATTTTTTTTAACGGAGCCAGGCACGTAAATTCACTGACAGTTAGGGAAATGAGTATATTAATTCAGATTCTGTACAAACTATAGAAATTGAACCAAGCTAACTTCAAAAGGAAAGGTGAAGGCAGTAGTAGTTTATATAAACACCAGTTAAGGAAAATTTGTTGTCTGAAAAGTGATAGAAGTTAAAGGAAGAATAAAGCAGGGATTGGAGAAGTGATTTTGCTACCATAAGCAGTCTTCCCTTGAATTGGATGATCTCCAGATTATCTTTGCAATTTCCATCCCTTGCTCAAATTTCAGAGCTCTAGAGAAGAGCATTCGATTGGCCAACCTCGAGTCGCATGTAGCTGGGAAGGGAGCTGAAGCATTCTACCACCTCAGCTTGTTAGTAGGAGGCAAACACCTGGTTTCAAGCCAACACTACCACTACACAGAGAAGAAATCAATGTGTTGATAGGAAAGAGAGATAGGTACCAGGAGGACTAAAAGGGAAGGAAAAAAAAGACAAATTTTCCCAAGAATCAACAAATTCATTTGTCACCAGTGGTGACAGAAAATAAGCAGCCCAGAAAGCATAGTCTTTATACAGAAGAACTTCCCCTCTCCCCACTTAGAGATGGAAATCAAGGTTGAAAAGAACAAGAGCAAGTCAGAAAACAGTGCTCCTCTATTCCCTCTCTAAAACAGAAAAGACTTTCTATGTTGGACAATTGCATTTATGAGCAGAGAGATGAAAGAGAAAAAGCACATAATTTGGCATCAGAAGCTATAGTTTGGCTCTTTAATAAAATGTGTGACTTTGGGTTAATTATTCTCTCTGACCCTCAGCCCCAACATGTACAGAATGGGAACAATCTTCACCTCACAAGCTTGTGAGCATTTAACCAAATTATGTAAGCAAAATTTTTGACACACATGCTGCTTTCATTTCCAGCTAAACATTTGACCTTTATTTTTGCTTCAGATGGAAACTCTTAAACACACACACACACACTCCTTTGTTCATGAACTTTGAACTTACCAAGGTTGACAGGTAAATGCCAGAATCTAAACCAGCACAATCAGCCTGTCAGTGATAGTGGACATTAGCAGTGTGGTCAATTTTGTTGGTTGCTACTTGAGTATATTGTATTTAGTATTATTGTTTGAGATACTTTGCAAAGAGTTTTAATCTCATTGCATGCCGTGAGACTAAAAAGTTCTTGTATTGCTTATAATGTAAGAGGCTGTAATGATAGAAGCTAAATTAGAAACAGTGTTCATGAAATCAGCAAGGAATGTCAAACACTGTTTTGTATTGTCTCATGAAATTCAGGAAGAAATGATCTAATGAATTTCACAATCATAAAATAGGATGCAAAGTTTAACAAAGCATCAGGGGAAATCTTTAAACATGATGAAAGACAAAAATTTTTCCAGCTCTCGTGAAGATCAAATTGCTAAAACCTATAGAGCGTGACAGGCATTCCACCTCAATGTTTTCCTGGTTTAATTCCAAAGAATTATTTGTAAATGATATTTAGGGATCTCTCACACTTCTAATTTCCTACCTAAAGGTAGAAGTTTTATTCTTTAAAAGTTTTGCACCTCAGGGGCTGGAGCAGTGGCTCAGCAGTTACAGCCCTTGCCTGGCATGTGGGAGGACACATGTTTAAACCCCAGCACCAAGTATACAATGAAGTGTCAGAGCAACAAAAGCTACACGAAGAAAAACTAAATAAAAATTCATTCACTCTTCCTTTCTCTCTCCATCTTTCCCCCTCTTTTCTCTTTCTCACTGTCCCTCTCTCTTAAAAAAAAAGTTTTGGACCCCAGATTTAATGTCATGACCTCAGGTAGCAAGAATGCACTGGATTCTCTTCTGCCAATTTAGTCTGGTCACCAGGCCCTTCTGAAGTATTTCCACATCCCAGAAGAGAAGCTGGAATGATATTTTCCAGCTCCATCTGGGTTCAGGGTAGAGTCTGCGAATGAGATATACCTACATGGAATCTGGAAAGTGAATGACAATGACAAGATTCAACCATTAAAGAGAACTAAAGACAGACAGGTGGGCTGGGGGTGGGGCAGTTTTTCAAGCAAACTGAAATAAGTCCTGGCTGCTTAGGTGCTGGACTGGAATTGCTGGTACCACCTTTCCTAACATCTGTTGCCTCAACAATTTCAGTACTTGGACAAGTCTGTGTTTCTCTCATTTGCATCCAAATATAAGCTTGTCCATTTAGAATATGTAGAGTGCCTACTTTTTTTCTTCATGAATCCTGATTGCAAACAAAGATTCCCTTTTAATAGTGAAGAAGCTGACTGCTGACATGTATCTGTTTTATTACTTTAGTGTTTAACAACAGAGAAATACATAAAAATTGCAGCCAAATATAACAATATCAATTTTCTCTAAG
The DNA here is from genome assembly GCA_004027875.1 of Aplodontia rufa. Lineage (NCBI taxonomy): Eukaryota > Metazoa > Chordata > Mammalia > Rodentia > Aplodontiidae > Aplodontia > Aplodontia rufa. Next base: position 158,748 of record PVKS010000917.1, read on the forward strand.
ATTCTGTTCCTGATATAGTAATTCTGGGTGCGACCTAGGAAGATGCATTATTCATCTTCTAGGATGACTGATGCAAGAGTCCTAAGATTGAAAAAAAAAAAAACCCCAACAACAACAACATAAAACTTTGGACCTCATTACAATTTAACTCTTTCATTATGCTTGGATGAGCTGGGTCAAAGATCTCAGAATAGGTTTGACTGGAACCTGTAATTTCGTGGGACAATGAATTTTAAAAAATTAAAATGGAAACGAAGGATTTTACTTGATCTTTTTATAGTCATTTACTGTTGCAAACCAGAGGAACAAGTTGGCAAATGACTATGAATAAAACTGAAACAAATATAAGTAAGAGTATATGTCCTTGGAAATTTCCAGAAGTCTTTGAGCCGTACTCAAGGGAAGAGTAGAAGCCTCAACACTGCCACATGTCAGTGCTCATTGGTTTACTTGAAAGAGAAAAGAAACTCTAATTTAGAAAATAAAACTCTACATCAGTTATCATTTGATACAGTAATGCTGTATGGCAAATAACCACAAGAACTCAGTACAGTAATGCTGTATGGCAAATAACCACAAGAACTCAGTTACATACAACATTAAATATTTTAGATCATGGATCTATGGATGGGCTGGGTGGTTCTGTTGATTTACACCAGACTGGACTGAGCTTGGCTGGCCAGGCTTATGCATCTAGGCTAGCAAGTCTGGCTCAGAGTTAGTAGCTGTAGGAGGATCTTGGTCCCTGGTCCACATGGCTTCTTATCTTCCAGTACACTACTGGTTGGCACAATTATTTAAAAGATTTGCAGAACATGAAAAGACCTTTAGGAGGCTATGCTCAGAACCAGTAGGCTGTCATTTCCATCACATTCTTTTTGCCAAATCAAATTATAAGACCATCTCAGAATCAGGGGTGAGAAAATATCCCTTTCCATTGGACAAACTGCAAAGATTTTGCAAAGGACACAGATGAAGGAAAAGAATTGGGGCCATTTTTGCGATCAGTATATCTTAGTCTAGATGGGGTCACATTTTGGCTAGAGCAAGAGTTCCCTGTCTGTATTATAGCCCTTCTCTGCTCTTCATGTTGAATACCACTGCCAGTAATCTGGAAAAATAATGCTTGCCATATGTGTGACCACAATTCAATAAAATTATTTTCCTGTTCAGATAAATAGAGGAGAAGAACTGCATAATAGCTCTCCAGGTCCTCTGCGGTATCCAGGGAAAGAAAACATCACACTTCACGCACAAGTTCCAGTGTCAAGTTGACAATAGCTACAAGTACTGTTTTCGGCCAATAATGCTTGTGAGGGTCTTGGTATCTGAGTGTTCCTCATCAATAGTGAAGAGTCAAGATGATAAGTTCATTTGTATGTTTGTTTTTCCCCTAAATTTCAACTTTAAAATGGCACAAACCTTATTATCCAACAACACCACCAAAAAAATAAAACAGTAAAAAATAGGAGAAAAAGGAAGAAGGTAGGAGTGGAAACTTCCCCACAGTGGTGAATAGGACACCTCTGATTCTGCCCAAAATTGTGATTTCTTGTTCCTAAGTCCAGTGACCTTTAGCATCTTTTGCATGCCCCTATAAGCCAGGTCAATGTTATTTATTTCAAGGAACTGAGATGAAATCAAGTGACCTTGTAAAGGCACTTGAGCAATGCCAAGTCAGGAGGAAAACACCTGATTCCTAACTGCAAGGTGATAGTGAGACCCCCAGTCTATGTTAAATTCCATAAGTCAGTCTAATTCTTGCTTTTGAAAGCATAAAGGAAGTTTTCAGGTGGCTTGGCAAAAGGGTACTAACCATTCTAGCATGCAGCTCTCTTATGATTCAGCGTGTTTTTTTTTTCCCAACAATAAAAATTAAGTTCATATTTTCTCTTAGGAATACTTCGAAGAGAAATCCACTCTCCAGGACTTCAGCATTGATCTGGCAATAGAATGCATACTACACCAAAAGCCCTAGGCCTAAATTTTTTGAACATGGTAGTAATTACTATTGGGCTGTGTGCATCCAATGTCTTTAGCAGCGACACATTTAAAACCTGCTGCTATCAATGGCCAATCCTTTCACATTCTTCTTCTCTTGCTCTGATTGATATTGTATCTTCTTGTGTGTGGTTTCACTGACTTGTTCTTTTAACCTGGTGAATGAAACAAATTAAGTAAAACATCAACCAGCAAGTGATGAGCCACAGCAATGAAAATTATGTCTGCCCCGTTCTTCTGTTTGCTCCACCTCTACCTATCTCCAAATGCACCTGCTCTGACCCCAGAGTTCTCACTCTATTCTTCATCCTGACATTCTTGCCTTCTGGAAGCACGGAAACCGATATTGAGAAGAAAGAAACTCAATGCAAAGTGGCGTTCAACTGATAAAGCTTAATAAATGTCACTGGCACTGTTTAAGTACTAAAACAGAAATAGTCTTCATAGAAAGAAATAGTACACAAAGCTATACAGAAAGAAATAATCAAGACTGAAGTGGCGGCTTGGTGGTTACGGCGCTTGCCTGGCATGCACAAGGATGTGGGTTTGAACCCCAGCACCACGTACACAACAAAGTGTCAGAGCAACACAAGCCACATGAAAAACTAAATAAAATTGATTCTCTCTTTCTCTCTCTCTCACTATCCCTTTCTCTCTCTCTCTTTAAAGAAATAGTACATACAGAAAGACCTCTCTAGGCTGCCAGCTACCTTCAAATGATGCTATAGAAAAAAATAAAGAAAATATTTATGTTGACTCCTAATCCCTAATCACTTCCAACGTTTTTCCTGAATATTGAGCATAAGTTAGATGAATAGAGAAATAGTTACTTCTTAAAGTTCTGCTGTTGTCCTCACCTTTCCAGCCCTCAACCTAGAAGAAAAGGAGAGGGAATGATCTCATTCAGCTTCCATCTAGCTACACAATATCTCAAAATAATAAATATCATAATTCATGGTATCATAGCAGTCCATAAAATAAAGTTTTATCTTGTAATCAATGGCATGATGGAGTCAATAAATTAGAGTACTAAATCTATCATTTCTCATTCTCTTTCCTCTCCACCAGATTTCCTGCAGTGATAAAAACTGTGAAGCAATATTGCCTGTCACATCAGATCAAGGAGCTGTGAAAGAGAGTTGTTTACTAAGTCAAAGAAAATTTATGGTAAAAATTTAAATTACATGTAAATAAATTAGTTTTTTTTAAATAGATATATTCAGATTCTAACATGTGGTTCACTAATAAGACTGGGTATGGTTAAAACACAGTCCTTGATGGGGCTGGAGCAGTGACTCAGCAGTTACAGAGCTTGCCGGGCATGCACAAGTACACGAGTTCCAGCCCCAGCACCACGTACCCAACGAAGTCTTGGAACAA